>PVKV010006053.1:47171-108814 GCA_004027835.1 Alouatta palliata
TTTTTTTTTTTTTTTTTTGAGACGGAGTTTCGCTCTTGTTACCCAGGCTGGAGTGCAATGGCGCGATCTCAGCTCACCGCAACCGCCTCCTGGGTTCCAGCAATTCTCCTGCCTCAGCCTCCCGAGTAGCGGGGACTACAGGCACGTGCCACCATGCCCAGCTAATTTTTGTATTTTTGGTAGAGACGGGGTTTCACCATGTTGACCAGGATGGTCTCGATTTCTTGACCTCGTGATCCACCCGCCTCAGCCTCCCAAAGTGCTGGGATTACAGGCGTGAGCCACCGCGCCCGGCCTTAAACTCTTTAAGGATGTCTCTGAGTTATCTTTCGGCAGAGGTCACTCAATCATTGTCTCCTACCATGTCCCTAAAAGCAGTCTTTTACTAGAAGAAGAATTAGCCCTGCTTCCTGGTATTGGGCCTTTTCTTTCCCCTGAGCATGTGCTGGCTATTGCTGGGTAGGTTACCAGCAGCACTTAACTATTCAGCACATTCCAGGAGACCTTGTTCTGTCAAGCCAAAGATTAGAACTAGAATTCAGAAGAAATTTGAGATGTTCATTTGGATCCAGCATAACTTTCTTGAATTGCTCTCAGTGAGATATCCTGGGATCACTTGGGCAAGTTTTTTTCTTCTTTGACTTTCCTAGAATGTAGCCTAATCTTCTTACAGGGAGAATTCTTCATACAAGTTGAGAACTGTTGTGTCAGTTGAGTCCTCCAGGAATCAGACACAAAAAGGGAGTTAGGAGGGCAAAAGGTTTATTGGAGAGAAATGCTTGTGAAAGGAAAAAAGAGGAAGCAGAATTGGAGAAGGGGAGCCATCGGACCCTGATACAGATAGAAGAAAAATCTTTGCCAGCCCAGTAGGGAGCTTCAGGACAAAGAGTGTCTATTAGAGGAGTCCCACATTCACCAGAAATAGCTAGACCCTTGTACTAGAGTTTTGCTGTCATTCACTGGGGTCTCCCTGAAAGGAGCATGACCCAGTTTAGAAGCGAGGCACACCTAAAGGAGGAAGCAGTTAGAGGCAGTCAGCTCACCACACTCTTGCAGCTGGGCCATAGTCTGTTCCTAAAGGTAGATCTGAGTGGTTCATGTCTGTGTCTGCTGTCTGCCTGCTTCTGCACGTATTTTTCTGAGATCTCTTTAGAACTTAGTTACCTTCGCATATCTCCTCAGCAGTTCTGGTGAAAGATTCTGCCACTCCTCAACATTTGAGAAAGTTAACCCTTTAATTGCAGAGTTTCCTCTACCTTGCAGGGTCTGAGCCCTGCTTCCATTTCTTTGATGCAACATGAGATTCCTGAAATAGAGACTCAAGGTATTTATAATAATAAGATAGCAACAGTGCTATAAAGAACAGTGCCCCTGAGAGACTCAGTGTCTAGAATAGCACATGAAACTGTGGGCAGAGAGTGTTCATTTATCTGTTTATTGGGCAGCTACCTCTCAAACTTCATTATCGTGGCCAGGTGAGGCAGCAGATTTCCTGCTGGAATTAGCCAGCAAGATAATTCTATTAAATCTGAATATGATTCCCCAGGAACAAATTGTGGCGGAGTAGATTTGAAATACGAATAGCTTTCAGGGCTGATCTCTACAGTTAACACTGCCATTTGAGAGTAAAAAAGAAGTGAGCTGGTGGAGAGAATCTGAGAGTCCTCGCAGAGAATTAAAATAGTGCCTGAAAGAACACTGGCAGTAAGGAAATATCTAAACAGTGAGTAGTTTTGGTAATTCTTGTCCATTTGTTAAAAAAAAAAAAAAAACTTTAGAGACTAAGGGTGTGGGATGTGGGAATGGGGAACACTGTCACTAAGAATGTCAGAGGAGGCTGGGCACGGTGACTCATGCCTGTAATCCCAGCACTTTCGGAGGCTGAAGTGTGTGGATCACGAGATCAGGAGTTCAAGACCAGCCTGGCCAAGATGGTGAAACCTCATCTTTCCTAAAAATACAAAAATAAAATAAAATAAAATTAGCCAGATGGCCAGGTGCAGTGACGGGCACCTGTAATCCCAGCTACTTGGGAGACTGAGGCAGAGAATTGCTTGAACCTGGAAGGTAGAGGTTGTAGTGAGCCGAGATCACACCACTGCACTCTAGCCTGGGCAACAGAGCGAGACTCTGTCTCAAAAAAAAAGCAATGTCAGAGGAATGGTACACTAGGGAAATCCTGTCAGAAAAGAAGAAAAAAACAGTATTAAGTTATATCCACAGGAAATAATATTTAAAGAAACAAAACAGGAATGCAGTTCCCTTTTAGTGACAAAAATATGTATAGCGTCTCCCTTCCCCTCAAGGTCCCAGGGACTAAGGACTGGAGTTCAGGCAGGGTCAGAGGTACAAACTCTGGAAAAGCCCTCAATGTATTAAAGATTCAGATGGAAAGGATAATGATCAACCTGGGCCCTCAGGTAGATTCTCATGGACTGTCAGACCACAGTAGGGGACAGTTTTCTCCAAGCATTTTAACTCACTGATGGAGAGCACCAGAAGACTGTTTTCAAACTCGACCGGCTCCTGGGGCAAGAGCTACCAATATCCTGTGTCTCCCGCTTATTTTGACTCCATGGGAGAGGAGGTGGGAATGTTCTGTGGCTTGCGATGGAAAGCTGGCATGCAATTAGAAATTCTTCATTCTTTCATTCGACATGGTATTTATTGTCTTTCATGTACCAGGCTCTTTGCTAGGATAAAAGAATAAAATACATCCTAATAGTCTAGTAGAAAGAAATTGATTATTAAGCAGAGAAGATGATTATAAAACACTATGATAAATGCAGTAATAAAGAAACATTATAGGAGCACTAAAGAGGCAGTCATTTACTAATCCATCCTGTATTGAAGTAGGATGGAAGAATTTGTCATGGAGGGCTGCTTTGAGGGGTGTTATTCAAGGGACAAAACATGAACAGCATTCTAGGCAGAGAGAGAGAAATAAGAAATAACTTGAAATGAGAAACAGAATGGAGAAGGCTACGTGCCTGCGGAGGAGAGGACAACAGGCCTAAGTCTACTACTTAAGGCACAAGAAAGTGGCCACACACACACACACGCACATTCCAGGTATATACACTTACAACATTCTGTAATCACATTATGTTTGTTGTATGCATTGTTCTCCCCTAGATTATAAAGTATGTTGGTTTATGTTTTTAAAGAATAGAGATAGCATATCACACATCTCTGAATCTCTATCATCCAACATAGTACCTAAAACAGTTGTCCGTTAGGTTATCCTGGACCCAGTAGCCTATACTTTCCATTTTCTTCGAAGTACATAGAAATAAGAAAGTCAGTGTCAGTTTGTGTGGTGTGAGCTCTACCAATTCAGCAACACTTGTTGCATGCCTACTATATGTCAAGTTCTGTGCTACGTGCTCTGAAATAATCTGAAATGATAGAACACTATTAGGATGTCATTTTTGACACTTAATAGCAAATGTCCATTTGATCGTGTGCCTGGGTTGCATTTCCTCATAGACTCTAACTTCCTTGTTTCATTGATCTTAGTATTCAGCACAGTAAAGTTGTAGTGCCTCATGGTCAATAAATATTTGCTAAAAGGGTAGAACCCACGTTACCCACAATGTCACTTTTTTCATTTTTCTATTTATATTTGAGTACCTTTAGATTATTTCTGTAATATTAGATGAAATTTACCCATATTAGAGATAATTTACCTATGTTAGTGTGAACATACTGAAGTGTAGAGTTTGATGTGTTTTGGCAAATATCTATACCCAAGTATACCACATTCAAAATATGGAACATTTCAGAGGTAATCACTGCTAACAGGTTACAGCATAAATTTGTAATCTGTTTTTCATGCCTCTGTATAAATATATGTACATATTTATATTTTCTAAACAGGATTATGCTATGTATATGTTATTCTGTGTCTTGCTTTTGTTCACTTAATGTGTTTTGTATATCTTTCCATGCCAGTTTATAAAGATTTATTTTTAATGGCTACATAGTATTTCCTTGTATAGGTTATAATACTTTTCATAAATCTTCCCTTATTGACATTCATTCATTTTTATCACTACTGCAAACAATGGTGTAGTGAATGGCAGACATCTTTGTACACATATCTTGAGTACATTTGAATTTCATTAGGACAGATGTTTGGAATTGGAATTGAAATAAAAAAATGAGCTTTGCATTTTTATACATATTGCCACGTTGTTCTTCAAAAAGGAATCATAAATTTACTTTCCTATTGACAGCATATGAGCATGCCTGTTTCTTTGCAACCTCAGCAAAGAGGGATATTATCAGTCCTTTATATTTTGGCAAATCATGATAGGTGATCATGGTTAGTTTTTTATTTTTTAAATTACTAGTGAGATTGAATGTCTCTTCATATTTACTGGTCATTTTGTATATTTTCTTATTGTGGAATATAGACAAAGTACATGAAACATTTATGTATGCATTTATACACAGATACCTACACACATATATAGATTTTTTTAAACAAATTGTAATGTACATACCATGTTACCACCAGGTCAAGAAACAGAACATCTCTGACACCTCAAAAGCTCCCTATATGTCCCTCCCTAACACAGCCTTCTCTGTCCACTTTAACATCATCTCTACTCTTTGCTTTTCTTTTCTTCATAGTTTTACCACTCATGTATATATCTCTAAAGACCATCTTTAGTTTCTATTTTTGGAATTTATGTGAACCAAATTATATTGTATACCTTTAAGACTGGTTTCTTTTGTTAAGCATTATGAGATTCATCCTTATCATTGTGTGTCGCTATAGTGTGTTTATTCCACTGGATGAATGTATAACCATTTATTTTTCATTTTACTCTTGATGGACAATTTAGATGTTTCCACTTTGGGATATTTCAGACAGTGCTACTAATATTTTAAACATGTATTCTGGAATTTGCATCTTTAAAAGGACATATAGGTGGCCGGGTGCAGTGGCTCACGCCTATAATCCCAGCACTTTGGGAGGCTGAGATGGGCGGATCATGAGGTCAAGAAATCGAGACCATCCTGGCCAACATGGTGAAACCCCATCTCTACTAAAAATACAAAAATTAGCTGGGCGTGGTGGCGTGTGCCTGTAGTCCCAGCTACTCAGGAGGCTGAGGCAGGAAATTGCTTGAACCCGGGAGGCGGAGGTTGCAGTGAGCCAAGATCGTGCCACTGCACTCCAGCCTGGCGACAGAGTGAGACTCCTCATCTCAAAAAAACAAAATAAAAGGAAAAGGTCATGTAGGTAGAGTGGAACTTAGATCGTGCCAAACTGTTTCCCAAAGATTCTTGTACTTGGCCTTCCTCCAGACCCCAATCTGGTAGATGTATAATGGTTCACATTGTGGTTTAAATGAGCATTTTCTTTATATGGAAAAAAAATATGAAAGGTGTTCATGAGGCTGATTTGGATTTTTAAGCATTTGGATTTTATCTTTGGTGGATGAAGTATGTTAAAGTTTTGCCCATTTTTCTCATTAATTTGCAGGTGGTTCTTTATATATTCTGGATACTACTCCTTTATGAGTTGTGTTGCAGAATCTTTTCCCATTTTGTGGCTTGTCTTTTCACAGTGTTTTTAAATATATTAACATTTTAATTGTAATATCTTCAAATATATCCATAGTTTTCCTTTAAAAAATATGAAACATTTTCTTTACCATCAAAAATTTTCTTGCACTTGTTTCTACTTAATTCCTCCTCCATGCCTAGTTTTCCTTCTCAGCAACCCCACTGCTCTGCTGTCCATACTCATAGTTTTTCCTCTTACAGAATTTCTAAGTGTATGCATATAGTGTATACTTCCATAACTCAGCATCATTTTTTTTTATTAATTCCAAGTTGTGGCATGATTCATTAGTTTCTTTTTGTGGCATAATCATATTCCATTGTGCGGATATGCAACAACTTTATTTATCCACTCACATATTGATGCACGTTGGGGTTATTTCAAATTTGGGCCTATTTTAAAAGAGTTCATGTGAATATTCATGTGCAATTTTTAATGTAGAAGTATGCTTTCATTTCTCTTGTATATATAATTTAGAGTTTACCTTTTATAGGAAACTGCACAACTAATTTCCAAAGTGGTTGCACCCACCATTAGAATTCTTAAGTCAGGAAAACAGATGCAAGAAGGACACATGCTAAAAGAAATAAGTTAATAAAAACACCTCCATTCCAACACATAATCTTTGCATTCACTAATATTATAATTGTACCTGGAATAGTTGACTACCTGTCCTGTTTTATTGACATAGAAGGATAATATATCACTTTTGCTCATTATTTTGCAGCTATTTCTAATCTTACAGGTATAAGTGAAGTAGAAGCCTTTTATAGTTCTAGTTTACATTTGATGGCTGAATTTCACTTTAGGGAGCAATTTTGCTAAAGAAGATGATGGTTTAGGACATGATAATGGGAAAGAAAATTAAGAAGGTGAAATTGGTACTCAGATTGATCTTCTGGGCCCCAGTTCGTTCCATCAGAAACATGGATGTAATGAAAATTCTAACCACCTCTTGGCATGTCATGTGAATTGAGAGTTGCTTAGTGAAAAACATTTTATAACTGGTAAAATTTTTCAGTGGATTCATTGAAATGCCAGCTTCTAAGAAAGCCATTTGAAAAGAATTGTACAGAGTGAAAATTACTAGGTAAATGGGAAAGAAATGTTTCTTCAAGTCAAAATTTCACTTGTAATTTAGCTTATCAGGAAGTTCTCAGTTTCATTCTGTAGTGCTTATTCCTTTGCAGAGGACATGAAACCAGTGAGATTTGATGCCCTAAGTAATTGGTGGAAATGCCTGCCCTAAAATGAAGAGGTCATCTTCAGGGTCTCAAAAGCAGCAGATAAATCATCTTTAGAACTCCCTTAATGTGTAACTAAATACAGAGCAGTTACTAGATTAAAAATTGTTATATTGTGGCCCAGATTAGAAATTAAGCTTTAGAAACAACCAGTTTTGCATAATGGACACTGCTGCCGTGAGTAATCTGTATTCCTCAGCATTACATTTTCTAGTAGTGTTGTCATCTTTTGATTTTATAGGAATCTATTCTTGATAAGATTAGTTGCAGGCAGACACTGGGCTGTAACTCATCAAAATATTCAAATAGGCCAAATTTGTCTCTAGTTTGCTTTTATCAAAGCTCTCAGCATTTCACAGGTCTGGTCTGGTACCTTCACTTCATGTAGTACCCTCAAGACTGCCATTTGCTTCCTAGATCAGTCACTCATTCTCTTATGGGCTTCAAGTGGCTTTCTGCTTATAATGTCATTCGCCTCCCTCACAGGAAATTATTTTATTGCCTCAGAGCTTTCTTTAGTTATCACGTTGAATAACAAAAGTGTTAACAGGTATTGAAGAACATGCATACACACACACACACACACACACACACACACACACAAGCAACTGCTGTGGAGAGATTGTAAATCATGTTCAGGGAGGTGCATAATTAATGCCTTTAGAAAGCAACAATAAAGCATTTGTAATCTAGGTAGATGTTTTGTGTATTAGACACTTTAAAAAATGTGTTAAGCTATTCTATTTTGCTTAATTATCCATCACTTTTTCACAGAATTACTCCTGATTTATAAAGTAGTCTTCCTAGATTTCATGATTTTAGACACTATCATAAAATATATCTGTGTTTTTCCTAAATCTAGACATACTTTATACTTTCATGACTATATAAAGAAATAATCTAAAAATATGCCAAGTTGCCAAGTTTTTACTCATTCCTCATTCATTGACATAACAAATATTTTTTAGGGCCTGTAAATAGAGCAGTCAATAATTGTTTTGTTTTGTTTCTTTTTATTGGTGTTGGTAATGGTGACCTTTTAATTTGTCTGAGAGATATTACTTTTGTATATTTTTCATCCTGAAGATTTGGGGAAGAATTAGAAATTGTCTAAAACATTTATTTCAATAAGATTCTAAAAACTGGCATGTTAAAAAAGGCAAAGCCATCTGATGCTATGACTAGAAAATGAGAAGGTCAAGAGGCAGACACACTATTAATTGCTTTTAGATTTTGAACATTAATACCAAAATTGTGAAGAAACCAGGAAAGCGTAAATAGTGACACTCTACTTTTCTCCCCAAAAGTATATAGATTCATCTCATGATATTATTGGCCTCACTACATTTCCAGTTGTATTAGAATATTCTCTATTATACCTGTCAAACAAAACTTTGCAATACACAGAACAATCATTAATTTTTACAATAATTGCTGGGTGCAGTGGCTCACGCCTGTAATCCCAGCACTTTCCAAGGCCGAGGCTGGCGGATCACAAGATCAAGAGATCGATAACGTGGTGAAACCCCCTCTCTACTAAAAAATACAAAAATTAGCTGGGTGTGGTGGCACGCGCCTGTGGTCCCAGCTACTCGGGAGGCTGAGGCAGGAGAATTGCTTGAACCCGGGAAGTGGAGGTTGCAGTGAGCCGAGGTCACGCCACTGCACTCCAGCCCGGCGCCTGGCAACAGAGCAAGACTCTGTCTCAAAAAAAAAAATTTTTTTTTAACAATAATTTTGGTTAGAAGTTGTTTTTAAAATTTTCGGGTAACCAAACTGTGCTTACGCTGGTTATGATGATTAGTCAGCAGCAGACTTGGCTAAGCACGAAGATGAGAAAAATATATGTGAACACCGTCAACTTTACTTATGGAAGTATGGGAGGGTCATATTATGGTATCTCAAAATAGAGACAGATGATTCAAATAAACAGTGCTAACCCAAAATCCATATATTTCTAAGGATTAGAAAACCTTTGAACAAATTCCAAGTTGTTAAACAATGGGTAATAGGCAGTCATTTAGTGAAAATCAGAAAAAAAGTCTGACCGATGTTCAAAGTAAATTATTATAGCTTGGGGGTCAATAGTATTGAAAGCCACTTAGAAGCCTATATCAGATTATTAGTGTTTACTCTATTGGAACCAAATAATATTACAAATTTGTTTCAGTAATTCTTATCAGGATACATTTCATGTATTATGCAATTCAAGTGATCTTTAAATTATTGTCAAATTCTACCTTAAAGAGAGCTTTCACAAAGGACATACAATTCATATCATCTAGAGTTACTGTCATTTCTACGCTAAGTCCCATGGAAATTCATAACTTAGAAATGAAAGTCACAAAGATGCAACTGCCTTCATAATACCAATGCAGTGGTTATAAATATTTCATGAGCATTGCATGGGCAGGGGCAGATCTCCATTTTCATGAGTTAGAATTTGTACAGCTAAGTCTCCACATTTTACTATTTATAACGCACAGTATGCCCTATAGAGCATTCCATATAGTACTTTTTTAATATTTATGTTTAATGAAGAAATTACTATTCTAAAAAAAGAACAAGCCAAGCCAAAGACTTATTTTTAAAAGTATTGTTTTGCTGAATAGAGACGGTAACAATCAACAGAAATTACCTCATTGCAGTATCTTAGCACAAAGTGCATAACTTTTTGAGTAATACAGGATGACGGATCAAGACACATTAAACCTAAGTGGAAAGGTTCTTTCTAAAGGTTATAACATTAGAAATCTCATCTTAAAGGAATTTGAAAGGTTAAAATGCAAAGAGCAACTTTCTTACATATAAAAACATTAATTACAAATGATATGCTTGCCTACTATTTCATAGGTTAAATATATGACTGTATTTTTCTAGGCTTTTCTTTTATTCAAAAACATTTTAACTTGCTAAGATAATATTACCAAGTTCAATAATGAATTGCTATTGCATAGTTTAAGGTAATTTATCAGAGCACATTATCAGTACCTGTCAGAATAAATTTTGCACTAAAAGTAATGAAAAAAAGGACTATTGTATGTGTTGAAATCAAAGAACATTACTGTACTGTAGCTAAGTTATTTCAGCGGAAAGGATAGGTGTTTGCCCTCTAAATGATACTTGCCCCATGAGAAAATAAAAGCCTGGAAAATCACAGAAAATAGGAAAAGAAAATGTCTATTTCCTGCTTTTTAAAATGAGCATTTGATATTTTATTTCATTTTTGTCATTTTGATCAATTCTTTCAAGTACCTGAGTGTTAAAAAATGCTGCACAGATCTTGGTAACATTTACAAAAGTAATTTAAAGTTGCTGATCAGCTCATGTCTGATGCAAGGCTGAATTATTCCATATTAGCATATAATATATATCACACATAGATTGATGATGAAGTCATAGATTTTATTTTGAATACATGTCAAGACTAAGTCTAATAATGAAAACAAGAAGCTTTAGATTTAATATCATCACTTGAGAGTCAGCAGTTTAAATATTTTTTATTTTGCTTAAACCAATGAGATCACTAGAAATTTTGTAATGTTTCCTGTACTCACCATCAAAAGTTTATGTTTCCTTCTTGATAATATTTAACTGCAAGTGGGAAACACTTTCTTCCACTTTGTTCTTTGAAATTTTATTTTCTTTTTCTTTTTTTTTAGTATATATATTTTTATTGCATTTTAGGTTTGAGGGTACATGTGAAGAACATGCAAGATTGTTACATAGGTACACACATGGCAGTGTGATTTGCTGCCTTCCTCCCCATCACCTATATCTGGTATTTCTCCCTATGCTATCCCTCCCCAACTCCCCACCCCCCGCTGTCCCTCCCCTTTTTCCCCTCTGAAATTTTATTTTCTAAAGGCTCTCTTGAGGAATTTAACCTTTATGTGATGAATTTGCTGTTCACTTGAATTGTGTTAACCTTAGTTCCCTAATAAGTCTAGGTGTAATACTGAGGAGGAATTTGAGAAATATATCATGTAGCCTATTGTCAAGTTGGATTTGTCTTGCACGTCTCCAGCTTTGCTGCTGTTCCAGTACACATTTTGATCACAATGTTTTAATTCTGTTCTATATTTAACTGACCTATTTGAACAGGATCCAGAGCTGGTACGGAACATCTGCCGCTGGGTCAGGCAAGCTGTTCGAATTCCATTTTTTGCAAAGCTGACCCCAAATGTCACTGATATTGTGAGCATTGCAAGAGCTGCAAAGGAAGGTAAGAACTTGACTTGAATAAGTTGCTCAGTATTGTAAATATTGGCCCATATCATGTAGCCATACTCAAGTATGTCTTTTCCTACAAACACATGTGCATTTTTTTTTGTTGTTGTTTAAAATTTAAAAGTTTCCAATTGAGCACTTGATCCCACAAACACAATAGTTTTACACCTGGACTCACATTAGCAAATGGACCATGAACTTCGATCTGGAAACAAGATCATTTATAGTTTTTCCTAATAAACACTTATTTCACACGTTATGTGGAAAAAAAAACACAGTCACAGCAAACCTCTCCAAAGTAAATGATCTTATAATGTTACAATTCAGCATATTAACCTTTAATGAAGTAAAAAAGAGAAAAAAAAATTCCAGTTTCCACAATGTGAAATTTCTTATGAGTTCTCTTTATATTTTATAGGCCCTAGCTGACTTCCTTAAACACATGCTCAATAAATATCTGTCGAATACATAAATCACACATGCCTGTGTTCCATCCCAGGGCTATTGCACCCTGACTTGCAAAGACATTATAAATTACCTGGAAAATAACACTAAATACAAAACATCTGGTGTCAACAAGTCAGTATAATAATTGAAAAAATAAAGTTGTGGTCTTTAAAACGTTTTTAATGTTTAAAATTTTAAACATCAATGTAGGAGTTAAATTAGTGAAGATCTTGAAGAGAAGACATGTTCTCAAGAGACAGTAGAATGTGCATTTTTCTGGGTTGTAAGCGCTTGAATGGATTTTAACTGTCATGTCTTTAAGAGCCACATGAAAATGTTGATGTGTCTTTCACAGGTGGTGCAGATGGCGTTACAGCCACCAACACTGTCTCGGGTCTGATGGGATTAAAATCTGATGGCACACCCTGGCCAGCAGTGGGGATTGCAAAGCGAACTACATATGGAGGAGTGTCTGGTAGGTGCTGCCCACTTCTTGCTTTGGGCTTCCTTGGAGGTTGCTGAAAAATCAGGAAATCATGTTGCATGAAAGAGTTTTGTGTCCTTTATGATCCCAATAGCTGGGCAATATTCCCAATAGTTATGACAGAGCGGATTGAATGTGAAAGCTCAAGTGACCGTTAGCACAGGATGAAAGAATATCAAGATAAGGTCTTGCACAAATTCTGTTCTCTTGTGCTCCATGCTTTCCTAAGAATTTCTCATTGTCTCTCAGTTCTTTCGGCACTTATTACTAAGGCTTAATACCAGGACCCTCCAAGAGAAAATTATAAGCACCCTCATTATAATATCTTTTTCATAGTCTGGACTAGTTTTCATTGTTCCTAGAATTTAGACATCTACTTTCTTCGAAAACGTTGCTTTCACAACTGTTCCAAACAATCCAAGCACTAAATTAAGCATCAGCTAACAAGACATTTGCAGACCTCACATCTTTGCACTCTTCTTCTCATCATCATACACTTGAATTTGAAAAAGAAAGAGAGATTTTAATCTCAAGGTCCTGTTCAGTATCTTTATCCTGTGCACTCTGTGACTGAGACAACATGAACTTGATCTTGCAAGGGCAATGCTGTAAGGTTCTTGACTGTACTGGTATGGGGATTAGTCTCCTTCGTGATAAAGTGGTAAATATATATAACATAGCAGTGCCCCACTGTTCAAGAAAAGCATTGCTGAATCAGACCAAAATGTGCTTTTGGAAGAGGCTGGACAGACACTAATAAAGCTCTATCCATGCTGAGGTATTCTGTTTTGAGAGTATGAAGTATGCCTATGAGCCATGATAAACAAAAACGTTTATATTCTGCTTTCAATTGAATGCTATTCCCACTGTGTCAGAAAGAAGAAGGCTGATGAGGAGCACTGCTCAGGCTCCAGACACAGCTCACTTTTATCAGGAGCTATCAAACAGGGCCTTAAGTATTACTGTAATGCAGAATAACATGGCCACGTTAGCATGTGCCACAGAAAGAGAGTCAAGAGACTCCAGAGTTGGGCTGTAACATGCGCTATGTTTTCTGTCAGCCCATTTCAATTTTTCCAGCCTGCCATGTTGACAGCAAGAGAATAAAGGAGGTCACAGAGGGTGCTGAACATTAAAAATTAATAAAAGAACTATTGCAGTAGTATTTTATATAAGTAACACCATTCACGTTTTCTTATTTAAGCTGCAATTTCTGAATATTTTCCCATACTATAACTCAGTCTAATAAAACGACAAAATTACAGCATTAGAAAAAGTCTTTTGTGTTGCAGTCTTTAAGCACACACACACTGGAAATTATAGCAGTACCTGAAAACAAGTTCAGCCATACCTCAGGGCCTGTTAGCATTTCCATAAAACTCTATTTCTAAGATTTATAAATTCATATATAAATATTCACTTGGGCTGTAAGCTTAGCTAAGCCTGGGTGGAACTTTCATTTTAAACAACAAAAAATTCCTAACATTTAAAAGGACTTGTACCTCATTTCTAATAGGTTCTATATTAAGTTTCTTCAATTTAAACAATCTGTTTTGAAAATAGCCTTTCTCTACGTTGACAAAATTAATATGGTTTTCCTCCTTTAAAGCAATGCTTACTTAAGTTTAAAGGTAATAGAATCTGAAAAGCAGTTTAAATGGGCAATGATAATATATTTTAGGACAGAGCAAGTTCTATAACAAAGTACCTTTAGAATGAGTTATAGCAAAACTGAGCCTAGCAAAATTGTGTTAAATAATAATGGTTTCAAATTTTACGAGAGTTTTATCAAATATGGTTGTCAGGACTTCAAATGCAGCTTTAATACTGAAAATTACATAAAATATGCTAGATATTTTTATAAGGTTTTTTAAAAATTTACCATAGCAAAGTGCTAATATCTGTTCAAGTGTTCTCTCAGACCATGGTAATGTCTACTTTCAGGGAGGCTGCATGAATCACAGATTGTTACAAAGTGAAAACTAAATAGAGTTTAATTTTGGATAGCCACCTGAAACACAACACATACTTTTCATTGCCATTGAAGGATATTTTCCCCTTTCAATATATTCTCCAGCTGTTTGTTCAATTGTTGTTATTTTTCTCAGAATAAGATTTCTGCTCTTTGAAATGAAGATTATGTGTTTCTTACATATGGAAATAGTGAGGCACCTGGAGTAGTATACCTGCTGTAGAAAAATGGGCACATTTCAAGAATGTTCTTCTAGAGAAAATGTGTTAACTAATAAAGGACTGTGACTTGCATTGGGAAAACAGGATCTCAGCTAAGGAATGTCAATTGAATTATTTCAGATATAAGTCGCCTTGATTCAGGAGCAATGTTTTTCAAAGATTGGTTCCCAACTCACGAATGCACTGTGAAATCAAGTTTATTAAACCGTAATCAACATTTTAAATAATAAAATAGAATAAGAAATGTCAGAATGCTTTGCACATAATTAGGATAAGCATTGTTTGGTCAAAATTCTTTTTCAGCCATACACGTAATATACACTTACATATGCCATAATGTAAAATGCTCTTTTTAAAAACTTAGTTATCTTCAAAAGAGGTTGAGAGTTACTGTTTCAGAGGGAGGTTTCTTTTGTTAAATAAAAGAAGTCATTAAGACTGTAGAAGGATAACTTCTACCTGCTGTATTTTAAAAGTTCCATCAAGAGAGCGAATTATGACCCTATTCCAAGGTCTTATGGCTGGTTTTGCTATTTTAGAACTATTTTTCTAATTCAACTACAGATGATTAGATTCTCAGGAGGTGAGGGGTGCTTAAATATATGAAACAAACTCATAAAGTGATTTATAAAGTTGAATTTCAGTTATGGGAGAAATACATCATAGTATTGCTCCATCAGAAAGTTGAATTATACATCAGATAATTTCATAGTGAAAACAATATAAAAGGAAATATTGTTTGGTATTCATAAGGAATATTTTTTATCTAACAAGTATGTCTGATTAAGCTCTCCACCATGTAAGTACTCTGTCTAAACCGTTGATTCTAAAGAATTCTCTACCTTTCTTTGGGCAATATTGACTTAACACTAAGTTGTTACGACCTAACTTTCCTTTTTCTAGAATCCATGCAGAAACTTCTGTTGTATCAAACAGCAATTAATTCATGTATCACCACACAGTTGAATAGTTTATTGGGTTTAGGGAGAGGAGAGGAAGAAAAAATTCTTTGACTTTATTTGATTGGAAGAAACTCTAATCTCAGTAACATTTATAAACGCCATCCTTGAGTGTGTGACTCATTATTTTGCCTAGTATTTATCTTTTTCTCTTGTTTTAGTTTCAAATTTTGACCTGTTTTTTTCTGACTTCATCCCCAAATGATGAGGGCATCTTAAGGTAGTCTCCAACTCAGTGATTACTATCACCTATATAAATGGTGTTATCCAGCTGTGGTGTGACATTTTCACATGAAATCCTCCCTGTGAGTAAGAGTCTTTCAGAGCTGGTTAAGAATCAGTCCTGCATGGCATAAACTAAAGATGTCATTCTTGCAGCTGACTTCATGAGGACAACCTTTATTCATTTACAGGTGCTTTGGGAGAAAAAGTAATCAAGCATTTTTCAATGGAGTAAATTCATTTGAAGTTCTTGTTGTTGTTCCTTGTGTTTTTAATGTCTTTTATTGATGGGGAATGAATTTCATTGTCCTGTATATATTTTGTGTGTTGCATATGGAAACACACGCACATTCACACACATAGGAAAGAGTGCAGAAGGCATTTAAGTTGAAATAATGATAGACACTTTAGGCTCAATAGGATTTACTTCCCACAAGCTCGAAAATTTAACTTATTGTTTTAAATTATTTTATTTGCCAAATTTGTTCTATTTTTGCCAGGAAAAAAAAAGAAATTCTGGTTCTTCAAATTTTGAATGCTTTTTTGAAAATATTAATTATATATCTACTTACACAATTAAAACAATAAAAGACATTTTGTTCAGTATTAAGACTTAGAAACTTTATTATTGATTTCTGAATAATTTATGAAAAATAGCTTTTAAGATTTACTCTCTATTTTAGCCCAAAGTTACTTCTCTCATAGAGGTTATTACAGAATTCAATAAATGATTGTATGTTTCTCAATAAATTATAATGGCATATTTCATGAATGTTCTTAGAGTCTACAAATAAATATGAAAGATTTTAAATCTAGCTATGTGAGATGCGGGACACTGGCTTGTATGGTTACAAACTTCCTAAAGGTGTTTTTAATTGTAAAACCAACATAGGAAATACTAATAAAAGAAGATACAAGTTAGAAATGTAGTTAGTAATTTGTAGATCTGTGTCAGTGTAGGGCCAGAAGTAAGTACAAAGTATATACTTTAGAAAACTTGCACAAATGTGAATCAATATTGTAGCTTAGAAAAGGATTTCTTGTATCGACTTCATATCACGTAATTTATGTGTGTTTTTAAGATAATTACTAAGGCGTAAATTGTTAGAATGCAATAACTTGGCAGCATGCACTCTGCTACTGGGCATTACATAAACACAAATCCAGTGTAACCCACTCTAATCATATACTTATTTTGTTGTATTTATTAGCGAATATTTGTGTAAAATCAGGAAGATAACAAAACAGATTAGAAACTCAGAAGTTTTAGTTACATTTTTCTTTAAATAACTATTTTCACACATGCCAGCAACTGAAGATTTTGGCAGGATTGCTTTAAGTTCTTACACCACACATTACAATTCTGTCATAAAATACAGTGTTGGTATTTTTTTAATTGGGAAGTCATTTTTAATGTGCTGGATTTTTTATGTGTCAATCACATGATTATTGATGCATAAATTGCTTTTAGAAAAACACACCTACTATCTGTCATAAAATTCAAGCTATCTGTTGTAATCATCTTTATCGATAAGAGCTTAGGCTTTAACATTGAACGTCTAAAATAACCTGATAGATAAAGATGGAATTTAAATGAATAAAAATGTGATAAATCATGCCAAAAAGAATAACTAAAAGGAGAGCCGTCCATTTTACACTCACTTATCTCTTCTCCTCTTTGTGTGTGTACAAAAGTAATGCAAAAAATCTGGCCTGTTATTCACATATGTAAAAAGATTCTTAGCTTATTACAAGTTTATGTGATCAAATTATTAAAGACCTTGTTATACAAATATATATGTACTATATTTGCAGAACAATCAAAAGTAGGCATTTCAAATAAAGATGCTAGATTACAATCTTTATTATAAATTATCACTTTGGTTGAGAGAGGCTCACCGTTAGAAGTATTCTCATTTAAATAATGCCCATTTGAATATATTCATGTACAGATTGACAAATAATCCCCTCTTTCATTATATTGCCTTTCCTGGAGCCTGAGTATCTCACTGTTTAGCCATCGTTGGTCTGTGCAGGAGATCAGAGCCCTAATAATAGATTTTTGACAGTGAGCTCGCCTGCTACCTGCCCTACACAAATCCTCACTGTTCATGTTTGCTTCATGGCAACAAAGCAGACGGAAGGAAAATGCCAAGTGCTGAGTCTGAGGTACAGCCTTGCCTTGGCTTGACATTTCAGCAGAATAGCAGTTTATGAGATGCATAATTTTTCATCTGGGACTCAGCTGCCATATTCATAGACGCTTACAGCTCATCGACAGACTGGAGCAAGGGCAAAGGTTTAAAGCATAGATCAAGGTCTACATCCTTAGGTATTTTAAAATAACTGTTGTCCTGCAGATAAATGGTAGAATCAAATAGTATTTAAGAGCCAACAAATTCATGGGTACCTATATATTATATATTTTTCCTTTGGTTCAAAATTAGGAAAATAAATTAATGTCTGCTCCAGTTCCTAAGAAAATATTTGATAGACTTTGTAAACCAAAGGACTCTGACAAGCATATTAAGAAAACTTACCTTTGCAGCAGTGGTAATGAATTATTAAATTTCTTTCCTCTGTGTGTGTTTTTTTCATAAAGAATGATTTCAAGCTTGAAATTAATCAAAAAATGTTCTATTATGAAAGTAAAACTAGAGAGTATTGTGTCACTGTTTGAGCTTGAATTTAAATATTCACAGATTCATGCATATCTACTGTACTAAAAAATCAGTGTAGGTACACGTCAGAGGCTGTTTAATTTAGAACTACACATCTCTGTAAGCTTCAGAAACAGTTCACCATGTCACAGTCTCATATAGAACAATGGTACAGCACATTGGATTAATTAAGGAAGACTTGAAGAGAACTGAGTTCTCAGTATGTCAAGATTTCAGTTTTATGTTAAATATTTTCTAAAGGCCAGACCCTTAAATCTCAGGGGCTGTACCAAGCAGTGAGCTGTGAATTTAACCATAGGCTAACTGCTAATGATAAGGAAAAGAGTCCTAGTTGAGGCAGCTGTAATACAGTCATTGGATTAGGCTATCAATCACTCGACTCCCTAAGGAAAAGGGGAAGAAGACCAAACAGTGAAAAGGGAAATTAGGAAACGAGGGCATGACTGGAATGAGATTCCTCACCATCTTTATCCATTCATCGTCTTAAATCCCTTAGCATCAGACCAAACTCTCTAGCATCACTCTCCAACACATTTATTCCTCACATCTAGAGGACTATCAAAATGTCATTGCCTCTCAGTAGTTGAAGATCTTGAAACCTGCTGGAAGCAAATGTCTGATTACGTAAGAAGAAATTAGATTAACCCTCAATTTATTGGATTTATGATTTATATTTATGAGTCTTTTATTGATGAGGATTCATCTAAGTAAAGAAAAATATTCTTACTTGATTTGTAAGAATTTTTTTTGTTGTATCATGCAGTTTTTGCATATCATCATTCTTTTGATGAGGTGAGATTCCAGTAGAGCAGTGGTTCTCAAACTTTAGCATGCATCAGAAACTGGAGGGCTTGTTGCGACATAGATCGCTGGACCTCTTCCCCAGAGTTTCTGATATATAAGTCTTGGAGGGCCTGAGGATGTACGCTGCTAACAAATTCCAGATGATACTTCTGCTACCAATGTGGGAACCACACTTTGAGAATAGATGAATAAAGATTAGTATCATTGAGCATTTTGGTTTGAATATCTTATTTCCAAACTAATGTCAAAAGCTTTAAGCAATGGTAAAATTAGAGTGTTATAGTATATGATAAATAAATAATAATCTCTGCCCACAGTTAAGTATCTGAAACAAATTATAGTAAATGAAGTCTGAATTCATTCTTAGAAGAAGTGGAACACAGTCTTTGAGGTCTCAGAGTAGAAAAGAACATGTCACAAGATTTAATTTAAGATTAAATCTTGAGTACAAACCATTGTTCATGCAGAAAGAATTTATTCTGAGTGCCACTGAAGACAATTTATGGATATCAATAGTCCTTTGAAAAGGAAACAGGTGTGAGTCAGACAAGGGTAAAATTAAGCTCACGATTGTGAAATATTGTTTTTCTTCTTAGCTTGTATAGGCACTAGCATATTGAGTAATAACAGCTCTCTTCTAGGACAGTGCTTACATACAAATTTACCTAGTTATGTTTTCAAACCCTTAAAGTACGAGAAACAACAGTATTGGTAGCCTACTGCTTTTCTTTCTTAATTTACTTATTTCCTGCCATCCTCAAACAATGCTATCCTGTTATTAGTGGAAAGGGGGCGATAACCAATGTTGTGGAGGTATGCTATGTCAATGCAGTGTTCCTGCTGTTAGCACTGTTACACTGTGCACTTAGCTCTTCCAAAATCATCTTCACAGTCTGTTCAGGATACTATTCATCAATCCTGGAAGCTGCTTGAAACCTTCTTCTGACAGACAAATGTCCTGATGTGCATGCCCAACAATGTAATACCATGTGAATGCCTGGTAGAAAACACCTCAGATTCCAAGAGTCCCTTAAGTGTGGGGCATAGTAAACCTTTGAGACGCATACACAGTATCTGATACTTGAAGGTGGAGAGTGCAAGGGTTATATAGGAGTGATGATAAGTATCAGAATCGAGGAGACAAAGGAATTTGGTCAGGACAACTTAACTTGTTATGTTTTTGGAGAGTCCAACGTATCAAATCAATTCAGTGAAGAAATACTGGATTAGAAAGTGTACTGAAGATTTTGTATATAGCACATTATTTCTGTGGTTTTCAAATTGTTATGATGACAAATACCCTACATTTAAAACGTTATAAACCATATACTCCTCACTCATTTTAGCTGACCTGAGAATTTTAGCAGTAAGTTCAACTGCTAGCAAAAGACATAATCCCCCATGGTTTGCAAATATGAATTCTTGATGAAACTGTTTCAGCATTCTTTTAAATAAACCTAGTAAGAATAAATAACACCACTGTGCTTTTTTGTATTTGTCCTCACCCATTAAAAGATTCATAAACATGCTCTAACAAAGAGTGGGAAGTTTTGCATCTTATTTTCTCCTAAAACTCATATTTTCAATCAATTTCCACATCAAATTGTATCCTAATTTTATGTTTTTTTTTTATACTTGAACATCTTTTAAGGATCCTCTTTGGAAGTACTCCATAACAAAATGGACATTTACATTTTAAAAATCCCTAAATTAAGTCTTTTAAATGATAAATTATTTCCTGTATTGTTAGAATTTATAATTTATCAGAACAACATAAATATATCATAAATATTGATAATTATTCAAAATAAAAGTGAATTTTATTGAAGATTCATTTATTACTGAGAAATAGATTGCTTTTTAAATAATTTTATCATGTATCCATTGAGACATATTATTTTTAAAAAATAGAGTTCATTATAATTTTATTCTTTCGTTTTTAGGTGTGGACACTGAAAATCCTTGTTTAAATAAACTGGAAGGAGTTTATTATAGTCATTTTACCCAAATATTTGAATGCCTTTCCCCTTGGAAGCCAAAAATTAGTGAGTGATCGTCACCAAAAGTGATTGAGCAACTTGATTACTTGCTCTTTCAATTTTATTGAAATCAGGAGCTTGGGAGTTACCTGATATTACGCAAGAATTTTTGTTAATCATTAGACTCAATCACTGTTTTAAAACCAACACCAATATTTCGAATTATTTTGTTGGGTACCCCAGCATTTTTATATCATATATACATAATGGAAATATTTCAGAGCAATGAGAAATATGCTTTTTTTTCAAAAGTAGAGGAAGGACTGTTGAAACAGGAGTTGAGACAGAGGAATCAGCGTGGTTCCTTGATTGCATTGTTTCTCAGGCATATAAAACTTAAGAAATCATACCTATGGAAATTGGGAAACTAAAAAATGATTCCCTTAAAATCTGTTTACTTGTGGGATATATAAATTTATGTGTACAGTGTAACTCTGAGTGTGTGTACTCGGTGAGAAAACCGCTAGCATATTTCATTTAATCTTAACACAATTTTATGGTAACTAAGCAATACCTTGGTTTTCCTTTTTATGTAAATCTAACTATGTCTCGTACAGTAGCACTTGCAATTTTAAGAAAATTGTCAGACCGAGGGTGGTGGCTCACACGTGTAACCCGAGCATTTTGGGAGGCTGAAGCAGGCAGATTGCTTGAGCCCAGGAATTTAAGACCAGCCTGAGAAACATGGTAAAATCCTGTCTTTATCAAAAATACAAAACTTAGCCTGGCATGGTGGCATGCACCTGTAGCCCCAGCAACTCTGCAGGCTGAGATGGGAGGAGCAATTGAGCCTGTGAGGTCGATGATGTAGTGAGCCAAGATTGCACCCATGTACTCCAGCCTGGACGAAAGAGTGAGACCCTGTCTCAAACAAAACAAAAAAAAAGAAGAAAGTTGTTATTCATGGATTTATAAATCCCAGTATTTAAGTTAATATATGCTCTTGGTGGTATTTGGAAATTTATATTGACAGACTTTTGTGCTGCTAGAAAATTGATCAGTATTTTTGCGTTCCTCAGCACCGCTGGCTATTCAAGCAATGCATAGTAGCTATGTGGGAATATCGAGGCCTTTGAATAATATGATCTTTATGTGCCTAGAACTCTATTGAGCACTCTCTATGCATTCTTATTTAAATAATCTTAGGAGGTGGGTATCACTGGGCCCATTCTGCAGACTTAGAGACTCAAGTCTAGATGCTTAAGAAACTTGCCAGAGTTTACGTGACCAGGACGTGTCGTAGTCTGCGTTCATACTCAGATCTTTCTTTAAAATGAACTTTTAGGCACTTTTATCAATGTCAGAGATTAACATCTGTCATATCTGTCTAAATATAGTATACTCATTAAATTCTAATAGGCTACAAGTGTCACTTACTAATCTAACATTGATCCTGTCTGGTTTTGAAAATCTGCCAGTGTACTCTTCTGTGACCCTTGTTAAAATTATGCGCTCACCTTACCTGTTTCACTCAGTCTCTATCTTGGAAAATTAAGTCAAATAGGTAAATTAGGGAGACAGTCTTGGATTTGTTTCAAAGGAAAAAAATGAGAGGTACTATTCAGGCACTTTTCCTGAAGTGTAAGCAAGCATGCAGGGTTTGCTAGAAGTGAACCTGCCATCAATATAGTAATAAAAAAACTTATTTCTTACTGCCTTGGGTAAACCATCTGAGCACGCAATCTAACTGTGATTCCGAGAGCAACTTTGGATGTCCTTCTTAATTTTTTCTTTGTAATCCTGAGTAAGTTACAAATGCCTGTGTTCCTGTGTATGTCTCATCTTCATTTCGAACAGATTCATCTTTTTTTTCCAGAAGCACCATCATCTGTTTTATAATTTCATCTGAGCTTGCAAAAAGTCTAGTAAGTAATTCAGATATGATACCTTTTCATTAGGTGAGGAGAGAGAAGGACATTTTGAAGAAGGTGAGGTAGGGAAGAAATTGAGATTGAAAAAAAACCTATACTAAGTCCTTTCTGAAGTGAAAAAAGAGCTCACACTATTTCTAACTTCCCCTGGTTTACAACAAAACGTGACATAACATAAATAAAATAAACAAAACTAAACAAGAAGGTTGAACTGTCTTAGCACATATCTGTCATGATGTGATGTGAGAAATTTTAATTAGTATGTATTAATTTGAAAAGAAGTGTATGGAACAGAAACCACAAGTCCAAGGAATGTTCCTAAATTAGTCTCAGTTCATTTAGCACATTTGGTTGATGGTTGACCTGTTTGGATTATAAACATCTTAAAAGCAAGAGCCATTGTTTCTTTCATATCATCTCCTCCAGAATTTGGGAAAGTTTTAGGCACATAGTAGACATGCAAGAAACCCCATTTTATTCTTAATATTCGACTGCATATAAGCAGAAGGATTGGGTGATTGGACTTTTGTTGTTGTTATTTGAGACAGAGTGTCACTCAGTCGCCCAGGCTGGAGTGCAGCAGTGTGATCTCCACTCACTGCAGCCCCCACCTCCACGGTTCAAGTGATTCTCATGCCTCAACCTCCCGAGTAGCTGGGATTACAGACTCATACCACCATGCTGGCTAATTGCTAATTTTTGTATTTTTAGCAGAGACAGGGTTTTGCCATGTTGGCCAGTCTGGTCTCAAACTCGTGACCTCAGGTGATCCATCTGCCTCAGCCCCACAAAGTGCTGGGATTACAGGTGTGAGCCACCACACCCAACCTGGACTGACTTTTAATCTTTGCCAACCATCTTGATGTTACTGTTGAGCTTTTGGAAATGTAGTAAGAAATTCTAACTAATAAAATATAGGCCATCTTACTATGTGTCAGATGCTGGGAACTTTTCACATATTATGCTATTTAATCAGTATAACAAACTGATCAGGTGGGCACAGTTAGAGGCCCATTTTATTGAAAAATAAATTGAGACACAGAGAAGTCAAGTAAATTCTATAATGTCGCATAGCTGGTATCCAGGTATATTGGAATCCCTACTCTCCGTCTCTTCATACTGTATACTTAGCTGCCCCCTCTCCCTTGCTCATTCTGTATTAATTTATTCTATTAAGCTTTGGTAATATCTTAACATATTGTAGGATGAAAATATATAGTCACTTTTGTACTTAACAAAAAAATTGACTGAAAACAATCTATAAATATAACACTAAGATTAATCACTGCTTAAAAAAAAATTCACAGTAATGACAGGTCACAATTACACTGTAAGTGGTCTAGTAAACCTCTCGGTATTCCTATTAACCTCTGTGCTTCGTGCATTTCTCATATTAATATACTGAGAAATAACACAAAGAAACATATGTGCTTTTCAAGGCAGATGCCAAAGGTTTAATGGATCAAATTATTTCTGTGTTGGATGTTTATTCACTAGTTGCAAACATTTGGTCTTTTTCTTTAGTTTATTCCAATACTAAAATGGAATTATAAATTTCTCTATTAAGTAGTTAAAATGAAAACATAATAGAAATGAATTAGGCCAACACTAATGCCTTGTGTCATTGAAATATCTTTTTACCTTAGTGTTTCCAGCTACCAAAATGCTCGTTTTAATAACAGAATAACAAGTTTATACTAGATGAAGGTGTGGTAATATTTTGTAGAAATTGTGTGTGTGTGTGTGGGGGTGTGTGGGTGTGCACATGCGTGTGTGTGTGTGTCTGGGTGTTTGTTCCTTGCACATTATTTGAAATAACCCCCAAAGACCTTTCTTTAGTTGCACCATTTTTATATAGGTTTGTGATGTGGTTTGGCTGTGTGCCCACTCAAATCTCATCTTGAACTGTAGTTCCCATAATCCCCACACATCATGGGAGGAACCCAATGGGAAGTAATTGAATCATGAAGGCAGTTACCTCCATGATGTTCTCATGATAGTGAGGGAGTTCCCAAGAGATCTTATGGTTTTATAAGGGACTTCTCCCCCAATTTGCTCTGCAATTTTTGCTGCCACCATGTGAAGAAGGACATGTTTGTTTCCTCTTCTGCCATCATTGTTAAGTTTCCTGAGGCCTCCCCAGCCCTGAAGAACTGTGAGTCAGTTAAACCTCTTTCCTTTATAAATTACCCAGTCTCAGGTATGTCTTTAATAGCAGTGGCAGAAAAGACTAATACGGCTTATAATACAGCAAAGGTCACTGAAGTCTTTAGTGTGATAATAGTCACCTGAGGAGCTTTTCAAACACACTGATTCTTGGAATTAGAGCATCTGATTCCGTAGATCTGTGGTAAAGCCAGGCATGTATATTCTCAATCCACATCTCAGAGGATTCTGATACCTGCAACTTTGGTCTCCACCTTGAAAGGAAAAAAAAATAAAATAAAACCTAATGTAGGGTATAACATATTATAAGGTAATATAATTTTGTGTAATAAAATTTTGAGATGTTTGTTTTAAGGAGAATGAAATGAAAAACTATATCTTTGATAGGTTAAATTTAGTCAACAATCATTCTGATACTAGTAATTCAAATACAGGAATTTAGGTTTTAAGTGATTGGACACTTGGGTGGACTACCCAGAAGTCTCACTAAAGTGTATGAAGACAGAGAGAACAAACAAAAACTTAATGAGGTGGGAGCATTGCCTGAGCCTAGGAGGCAAAGGTTGTGGGGAGCTGAGATGACACCACTGTACTCCAGCCTGGATGACAGAATGAGACCCTGTGTCCAAAAAAAAAAAAAAAAAAAAAAATTAAAGGAACAATAAAAAGTGGACTTTCAGCCAATTGTCAGAATAGCCAAGAAATTTTCACAAATATTCTGTTTAGTGAGCTTCACATATGGATTTAAATTTTGAGTGATAGGATTCAGCAGTAGTAGTCCTTCTTAATGATTCCTAGTTCTTGACCAGGTATTTCAGAGATTGTGTATATGTGATTATGTGCATCAAAAAGCTGTTATTATGAGGATACTGTAATAATTGGTTCAGGTTTTTTTTTTATGTTTGTTTCCTAACTACAAATAAATAAAAACAGAAAAATGAAGCACTTAGCACTTTTTAAACTACTTTAAGGCAAGCAGGATTGCTCTTGCTCTGATGCCATAGGATAGAACCTACAATGAAGGAAGCCTCTTCATTTCTCTTCATCTCTGTGATCAAGGAGTTGTTGCAAGCAATGCCTAATGTTTAAGAGGTCTAATTCTCAGAAGCCATGATCTTCAAGTAGAATCAGAGACTTCAAGAGTCCTGTCTATTTACTGTGAATTTTGTAGTTTACATATATCCCTTCTATAGAGAGTGTTAGACGTCAAGGCAAGGAGGAAAAGTTAAAACCCTCCACCTTTCACTTTGTAGAGTGCCATAAAAGTCTGCTGGATTCTGACAATTTGGCTTTGATCCATTAGCATCAATGTTTTATTTCGGGATTTACACCACCAAGCAGACAGAAAAAGCAGGACAATTCACATTGGGTTGAAATGAGAAGATACAGAATGGATAGGAAAAGACATAGGAGACAGAAAGACAATACAGAATCAAAAATACAGTAGCACAAATAAAATGCACATTGCTGTTGTGAAGAGCAGAACTGAGATCATGGAAAATTGAATGTGTTATGAAGGATAGTCATAGTAATTTCTCCAGAAAATGTAGAAAAATGAGACAGGGTAATCAAAATTATGAAAGAGAAGGTGACGATCAGACATCTCAAAATGAATTCATGATGAAGTAGCAGGATGGGAGTGGGGGAGCAAAATAATTAATATACATTTTTATTCATAAGTGAAATTGATCTAAAACTTTTATTTGATGCTTTAAAAAAATTGACTAGCAATTAATTTTATGTTAATTGCTAGGAAATTAAATTCAACAGCACAGTAAAAGATTTAATCATCTTGACCAAAGAAGAATATTCCAGGAATGCAAAAATGGCTTAATATTATCAACATTATTAACATAATATACTATATAACTATATCCAATATGAAAAAAGTTAATTCTTTTGCAATGATCTGAAAGCTCATCCTAAAATTGCATTATCAGTTTCTGTTTAAAATCTTAGAAAACTAAAAGTAGTTTATGATAAATATTAATTAATATGATTGAGAATATACATCTTAAACCAAAAGTCAGACTCACACTTAACGAGTTTACTATTAAAAATAGTTCCATTAAATTAAAGGTGAAGACAAAGATATATACCATGAACATTGTTATTTAATATTGTTCTGGAAGTTATGTCTGATATATGTAACATCAAAGAAGTGACATATGTTTCTAGAAAGTACCATTATTGTTATTAGAGATGCTCTGTTTACGTACCTAAGAAATGTAAACGGGTATTTTAAATCTCAGAATTAATTGAAGTGTAAGACAATGAGATGATAATGGTGATGCTTAAGGTATTATAACAGCTACCTTTTATTAAGGAAATTTTGTGTAGCAGGCTCTGAGTTAGGCAGCTTTCACAAAGAATCATTTCATAAATGAGAAAAACAGTACCAAGGCCTCAGGTTTATTGGCATTTGAGGTCAGATTTGACTGATTCCAGGGCTTATACTCTTGGACCCAGTGTTTCCACACTTGAGCATACAAACAATGGCTTTCCTATACACCAGCATTCAAACTAGCAAAAAAAGAGTATAAAACACTCATCCTTAAATAATATATAGGACTGAAAGAAACAATGTAACTACTTCAGCATAGAGAAGCAACTTTGAATATATGACAAAACCTAGTATTTTCTTATAATAAAAGACTCAGTAAATACCACATTTCTTTCAAATTAAGTTATAGGTTTAATGCAATTGCAAAATTGAAATGAGCTTTTTTTCTAAGACATATGAAATTATTTTAAAATTTAGGAGCAAGAGGAAACAGGAAAAAATCACCAAGCAGTTTTTTCAACTAGGTGAAAGATGAAAAGGGACATACATAATAGATTATTTAAACCAATATTGAAATTATAATAACTAAGACAGTGTTTTCTGGCACAAGAACCATTAGATAAATGAATAGAGTGGTTTGGAACAGAGAACTCTGAAATAGGCTTGATATTTCCAAGAATATCACATATAAAAGAAGACACTCCAACCAATTGTTCAGAGAAAAAAGATGTTTTATTAAACAGATAATTAATGGATATATTAGCTATTTAGAAAAAAAAAAAGTCTGTTAACGTTTCTTCATACTATACATCAAAATAAATTATAGACTAAAATTTTAACAATTGTACTAAATTAAACTGTTTAAAAAAAGAAAAAGATAGATGTATGTTTATCCTATTTGAAAATCATTCCACCTTAAGACACATACATACATGTGTTCATCACAGCACTATTCACAACAGCAAAGACATGGAACCAGATTAGATGCCCATCAACAGTAGACTGAATGAAGAAAATGTGGTATATAAACACGATGGAATACTACACAGCTATACAAAAGTGAAATCATGGCCTTTGCAGCAACATGGATGAAGCTGGAGGCCATTATCCTAAGCAAATTGACAGAGAAGCAGAAAACCAAATACCACTTTCACTGAGAAATGGGAGCTGAACACTGAATACACTTGAACACAAAGAAGGGAACAACAGACACTTGGGCCTATTTGAAAGAGGAGGCCAAGGGGAGAGTGAGGATAGAAAAACCACCTATGCTGATTACCTAGGTGACAAAACTCTTTATACACCAAACCCATGCAACATGTAATTTATCCATCTAACAAACCTGCACATGTACCCCTTGAACCTAAAATAAAAGTTGGCAAGAAAAAAAAGTTCAATTTTATTTTAAAAAATTTATACTAGTAAATTAGCTTATCTAGTAAAATAGTGTATCTAGAAAATACATGATTTTCTACTCTTGTCTGTTAGAGTCATAAAATGATATTAACTTATTTCCTAATATTAAACAGCCTCTGCATCCCTGAAAAAAAAAGAAAATGGTAAAAAAAAAAAAACTTTTCTATAGATAAAATAAGTGGAAAATATTGAAAATATTTGACTACATATTATCTTAAAATTTTCATATATCAAAAAATGAACAAAATTAGAAGATGAATATAAAACAATGTTCATAAGACATCAAGAATACAGTTGCTTCAGAATCAAGGTCTGTGACTTCTCATTCAGAGAATATCATGTCATAAAATAGCTGTATCTTCAACAAAAGCTTTGTAGTCAACAGAGTAACACCAGTGGGTTTTCTTTCTTATAACATCCCTCAGTATAGGTTTAATATCAAGCATAATATCAAGTGGTAAGTCAATAAACGCAACTCTGAGCTGCTCTGGCTTAAAACAGACAGATTTTTAAAGTTATTTGAGCAATAGATGGAAAAAAGCCAATAACTTACATGCAAAAACTCTTAAAACTCAGTTTGCAGAGACATGCAAAGTGAAGCAATGGTGAGCTGTTTTTGAGTATCAAATAGGTAAAAAATTACAGACAACATATAATTCAAAGACAATGATGAGGTAGATAGTTTTATATTCATGGTATTACGCTTTGTTGTACTTCATAGGGGAAAGATTAAAATTATTCCTTGTGTGGCCTCATTGATGTCATTTACGGATGTTCCTTAGATTATTTGTGTTAAACCCTCTGTTTCTAGATCCCATACATTTCTCATCCTTAGTATATTTACTTATTTTTCTGGGACTTACTCAGTTTGATAACTTCCTGAGATATTCTAACCATTCTGAGAAACTTTAGATAACACTTGCATATTTGAAAATATTTTTATTCTATCCTCATACTTAATAATTTGATTGGATATATATTTTTATTGAAAATAATTTTTAATTAATTATTTATTGCCAGGATTCCAGTTTCTTCTACCAGTTATTGAGAAGGCTGATCTCAACTGTTATTTTCTCTAAGTATACACACGCACAGACATACACACACATGCACGTATATGAATTATTTTATCCTTTTAGTAGGATGTACTCTTTATCTCTTGTGATCTGGTTTTCAAAACTTGGATTTTCCTTTTAATTCCTTGTTGTACTCTCAGCTCTTTTCTATGTGGAAAGTTTTACTTTTAGGTCTGGAAAGTTTCTGGTGTTATCTGTTGCTTATCATGTTTTCTTCTCCATTTTCTCTATCCTTTCTTTTACTCATCCTCCCCTCTAATTTCTTTTATTTTGTTTCTCCACTTTGAATTTCGCTTTCTCTTTTGGGAAATTTCTTTGATATCATACCTGGAACTTATTTTTTATTGGTCATTATATTTTAACTTTTGTACAACTCTTTCTGTTTTTTGATAGTTTTCTTTTTCTTTTCTCTTTTTTTTTTTTTTGGACAGAGTCTTGCTCTGTCACCCAGGCTGGAGTGCAGTGACATGATCTTGGCACACTGCAACCTTTGCCCCTTGGTTCAAGCGATTCTTCTGCCTCAGCCTCCTGAGTAGCTGGGATTACAGGCATGTGCCACCACACCCAGCTAATTTTTGTATTTTTAGTAGAGACGGGGTTTCACCATGTTGGTCAGGCTGGTCTCAAACTCCTGATCTCGTGATCTGCCCACGTCACCCTCCCAAACTGCTGGGATCACAGGCATGAGCCACCGTGCCTGGCCTGATAGTTTTGAAAATTTTTTATTTATAATTGAATGATAATCGTATATTTTTATGGGGTATGTTGTGATGTTCCAGTGCATGAATACATTGCATAATGTTCAAATCAGGGTAATTACCATATCCATCACTCTAAGCATTTATCATTTGTTTGTGGATATAAGATTTAAAGTCTTCTCTTCTAGCTATCTTGAGATATACACTATATTGTTATTTGCTGTAATCACCCTGCTGTGTAATAGAACAACAGAATTTTTTTTTCTGACTATAACTTTGTATTCATTGACTAACCTATCCAGGCCCCCTCTCCCCAAACCCCTCCCCAGTGTGTAGTATCTACCTTTCTTCTCTCTACTTCCATGAAATCAACTTTTTTAGATTCCACATGTGAGTGAGATCATGCAGTATTTGTCTTTCTCTGCCTGGCTTATTTCACTTAACGTAAATACCCTCCAGGTTTATTCACGTTGCCACAAATGAAAATATTTCATTCTGTTTTATGACTGAATAGTATTCTGTTGTGTACATACCACACTTTATTTATTTATCTGTAGATGTCGATTTAGTTTGATTCCATATCTTGGCTGTTGTGAATAGTGCTGCAATTACCGTGGGAGCACAGATACCTCTTCACCGTATTGCTGTCATTTTCTTTGGTGGTTTCTTTTGGATGGCCTCCTTATCTTTTGGATGCAGTGCCTTCTGTACTCTCTGAAGGTGTTACCTATTTTTATTTTTTTTCTTACAGTTTCCCTTCAATTCTTATATGATCTCTATACCTTCCGCCTCATTCTTCATTTATTTATTCTGATTATTTGTTTTGGTTTCTCTAGTTCATGTAGAAAAACTTCTGAAATGTCTGGGGATTGAAGACTTCCTCAGTTTCATTTTTAAGTGTGAGACATTAAAAAGTTGATTGGAAGCTTTGAATATGTGAGTGAAGTTTAACAGTTAGGGAGCTTTATTGCAGAGGAGATTGAGTGGTAAGCTCTTCCTTTTACTGTGGCTAGCAAATGTGGGTATCTTCAGATCTTTTCTCTGGGGATAAACAATTTCTTAGAAGGATCCTCAGATCTCCTATCATGAAAGCAATGTGCCTTTCTCTAAAAAAGGGATCAAGGGATGAATGGTAGTCCCAGCTTTCAATATGCAGACTTTCATTTTGTTTCCCTGCTTTCAGTCTCCTGTCTCAATTACAGCCTGACTCTAGTTTTCATATCTGGAGTATCTCTAGTACACTTCTATAAAAATGAATTTCTAGCTCACACCTGTAATCCTAACACCTTAGGAGGCCAAGGTGGGCAGATCACTTAAGGTCAGGAGTTCAAGACCAGCTTGGTCAACATGATAAAACCCCATCTCTACTAAAAATACAAAAATTAGCCAGGCATGATAGTGCACACCTGTTGTCCAGCTACTCTGGAGACTGAGGCAGAAGAATCACTTGAACTCAGGAGGTGGAGATGGCAGTGACCCAAGATGACACCACTGTACTCCAGCCCGAGTGACAGAGCTAGACTCTGTCTCAAATAAGTAATAAGTAAACAAATCTCTGTCTCCAGTGGGCCACGAGAAACCTGACTGCACAGGGCTGTGGGAACTGGGGTCCAGTTGGCTCTATATACCATCTTCAGACAATCTTCCTACTTCACCCACTATGCCTCCATGCTTCCATTATACTCTTTGTTCCTGTCTTTAGCTGTCTTTTTGGGAGTTCCACATGTTGAATGTTCTTTTTTTCTGCTAAGTCAGTTATCATTTCACAATCCGCTTTTCATCTTCCAAAACTTCTCATATAGGGGAATCTGCTATGTTTAAACATAGTATGTGTTATGCTTAATGTAATTTTTTTAAAAATCCCTTGGAAATTGTAATATCAGAATCTAATGCCTTACAGATTCAACACTATGTTCATTACCTAGGTGACAGGATCATTCATATCACAAAGCTCAACACCAGGCAATATACCCATGGAACAAATCTGCACGTGCGTCTCCGGAATCTAGAATCAAAGTTGAATTTTTTAAGAAGTCATGTATTTTAAAAGTCGATTCCTGCCATTCAGAAGTTCAATTTAGTGTCTGCGAAGAGCTGTGGAAAAAAAATATAATTTTTATGAAATACCATTGTCTTAGTAAGAGTGTAATATATATTTATGTATATATGTGTGTTCATGTGTGTGTATATATCTACACACAGTTAAAAATGATAGACTGATAGTAAATTTTATTGCACAAGAAAAACAGATTAATCTCTGTACAGTCAGAATTCAGGGTTAAAGATTTCCCTAGGCTTTTGCTTCATTACTACACAACAGAAAACTTTGTTTCTTCCTAAATGATGCTTTTTTTTTTAATTATACACATCACATTAGCTTCATTTGGCTGTCCTCATTTTTATCTGCACATTTTTGAAACTTCTAGAGGGGAGCAACAACAGGAAGTCTGGGGGTTTAATTGGTAATTTGGCATAATTGCAGCTCTAATCTGTGACTTTTAAAATCTAGGCATTGAGTTAAGAACATTAAGAGAGGTTTAACTCTCACAGCTTAGTCGTGTGCTAGCACGTTAGAAATAACAATGGTACATCTCTTTCCCCATCCATTTACCTTCTGAAGTTTCTGGTTGTTCTCGCCGGAACTGTAATGTGATAAGGGCTAGTCAGACAGTAAATGTAACTTATAAAACCTGGATTGTAAAAAACACAATTTTTTTATAGACTGACATATTACTTTGACTTTTTTGGTGCTTTCTTATTAGATGAAGCCCCTGAGTAGGCAAACTTTCATTAACATTACTGGTAGTTACTAGTAATTAGGTATTGCTCAAGACAGAAAGAAACATTTCAGAATAAGGAAAATCTTAAGCCACAATCAAGAGAAATTCTGTTTAATCTTTGCATTTCCTGGAACAGACTTGAGTCATGAGATGAACTGACAGTAAACACTTACATTGGCACATTTGTCAGAGTTAGTCACATAAGGTGAACTAGGCAATCACTAAATAAATAGTACAGAAAAAGGGCTACTACATATAGTAGAATGCTGAGAAACAGCAATGAGGTTGCGTGGTATGAAGTAAGATGAATAGGAGGTTGAAAAATTGACAATAAGATTGGAGGACTAACCAGAGATCATGTAGGCCCTACATGGATTTGGGGATTTATTCTAATTTTTTAAGGTGGTTGTATGATCTGACTTCAATTTCTAAATAAATGAGTTATTCAATTTCTAAATAAATGAGTTGTGGTTGTTGTGGCAGACAGACTATACAGCATAAGAATGGAGGCAGGGTAATTATTTTTAAAGCTAATTCAGGAATCTAAGCAAGAGACCATGGTGGCTTAGACCACTGTGGTAGCAATGGAGGAATTGGAGGAGGGAGAATGTTGTGTTCAGAGTATGTTTTAGAGGAAGGTCAGTGGGATTAACTGATGGATTGGATGTGTGCTACAAGAGGAAAGGGAATTATAAATGACTTCAAATAGTTTGGGCCAAGCACTTGAACAAACAGTAGTGCCATTTTAAGTAAACTCTGGAGAATAGCTTTATGGCAAGAGAATAAAGGAGGGGATCAATAGTTCATTTCTGATTTGGGGGGCATTTTGTTTGTTTTGTGTTTTTTTGTGTTCTCTTATTCTTTTTTTAAATTTGAACTTTTATTTTAGATTCAAGGGCACATATGCAGGTCTGTTACATGGGTAAATTGTGCGATGCTGAGGTTTGGGATATAAATGATCCTGTCACCCAGGTAGTGAGCATAGTACCCAGTAGGCTGTTTTTCAACCCTTGACTCCTTTCCTTCCTCCCTCCCTTTTCTGGTAGTCCCAGGTGTCTGTTGTTCCCATCTATATATCCATGTATACCCAATGTTTAGCCCCCCCGCCCTTAAAAGCTAGAATATACAATATTTGGTTTTCTGTTCCTGTGTTAATTCACTTAGTATAATGGCCTCCGGATGCATCCATGTTGCTTGCAAGAACATGATCTTTTATTCTTTTTTTATGGCTGCATAGTATTCAATGGTATATATGTACCAGACTTTATCCAGTTCACCACTGATGGACACCTGGGTTGTTTCCATGTCTTTGCTATGGTAAATAGTACTGTGACAAACATACAAGTGCACATGTCTTTTCGGTATAACAATTTATTTCCCTTTGGATATCTACCTAGTAATGGGATTGCTGCTTCAAATGCTGGTTCTGTTCTAAGTTCTTTAAGAAATCACCAAACTGCTTTCCACAGTGACTGAACTAACTTACATTCTTACCAGCAGTGTATAAACATTCCCTTTTCTTCACACCCTCACCAGCATCTGTTGTTTTTTGACTTCTTAATGGCCATTCTGACTGGTGTGAGATGGTAACTCAGTGTAGTTTTGATTTGCATTTCTCTGATGATTAATGATGTTGAACATTTTTCCATTGTTGGCCACTTGTATGTCTTCTTTTGAGAAGTGTCTGTTTATGTCTTTGGCCACATTTTTAATGGATTTATTTATGTTTTGCTTGTTGACTTAAGTGCCTTATAGATTACCGATATTAGATCTTTGTTGGATGCATAGTTTGCAAGTATTTCCTCCCATTCTGTAGGTTGTCTGTTTACACTGTTGGTAATTCTTTTTGCTGTGCAGAAAATTTTTAGTTTACTCAGGTCACACTTGTCAATTTTTGTTGTTGCAGTTGCTTTTGAGAACTTAGTCATAAGATTCAAATATAAGACCTCAAACTATAAGAGTCCTAGAAGAAAACGTAGAAAACACCATTCCGAATATCGTCCTTGGAAAACAATACTTCTTTTTGGATGGGTTAGACTTAAGACGTCTTATCAACCATTCAGATGAAGATAAAGATTCACTAGTTGAATTTTTGACCCTGAAGTTCTTTTTTTTTTTTTTTTAATTGCATTTCAGGTTTTGGGGGTACATGTGAAGAACATGCAAGATTGTTGCATAGGTACACACATGGCGGTGTGATTTGCTGCCTTCCTCCCCATCACCTACATCTGGCATTTCTCCCCATGCTATCTCTCCCCAACTGCCCCCCACTGTCCCTCCCCTATTTTCCCCCAACAGACCCCAGTGTGTGATGCTCCCCTCCCTGTGAAGTTCAAGGAGAAGAAAGAACCGAATACATAAATTGAACCTTCATGCCATAAACATCACATGATATAAAAAATCATGGAAGCTGTTGAGATAAACTGAAATACATACAGATAAATAAAAAAAGAGATCCAATGACGATTTTAGCATTTTATGAACAGGAAGAGTAAGAAAATTCAGCAAAAGAACCTGAGAGGAAGATCAAGAGAAGGCATGTTAAGGCATTTGCAGTTCACATGCCTATGCCCCAAGGAGAGAGGAAGCTGACTCATCACAGAGAGGAACTGAAGGAAGGTTTCTTGGAAAGAGGAAGGATTGAGATCAATAAATCTTCAAGATTTTAGGCTTATAAATAATTGGCAAACTATTATCCACCTCTTCTAGAATCTAAATCTTGCTCCTTTTAAGGTGTGTCATTCTTATAGGAAATAGATGACGTATACTCAACTCACGTAACACTATAAAATTTCTAAAGCCACTTTCACATACTCATAATTACCCATAATAACTCATAGTGGCAAATGTTTGTAACTGCTATTACCTAGAGTTTACAGATAAGGAAAATAAGGTAAGCAGATCTGCCCAAAGGCAAATAGACCACTGCAAAATGACAAAATTGGGAGTAGAACCCCTTGCCTTCTGCATCCTAAATTCCTATTCTTTTCACTCCACCACCTGTTGCAATAGAAAATTTGGTACCTGTCAAAGGAGCAATTCAAATAAAGATCTGTAGGAGCTCCATGGAGGAAGAGATCACTTCTTACTGGAAGGATCAGGAAAGACTGTGGGAGAGGTGGCATTTTAACTAAAACTTGAAGAGGGAATATGATTCCAGGATAAAACTTACCTAGTCATGGTATTCAGTGCTCTGGATGATTTTGTCCCAGCTTACATCTCCAAACTTATCTGTTGCCATCCCCAGTAGCTGCCCCAGGCCATGATTAACCATGCTGAGCTACTCATACTTTTACCTAATGCCAAACTTGCTCTTGCTTCTATACCTATGGTACCTACAAATATACGGTCCCTTAGACATAGAGGCATTTCTACCCTTGGAACCAGCTTCTCAGTCCAGTGTTTTCCTTACACTCCCCAAACTACTTTAGAAGCCCTTCCCCCTGATTCCATGCATCTTGTGCATCCTGTGCATGTCTCTATCGTGTTTATATCATATTCTTTATCTAATTTCTTGTCTGTGAACTTCAGGGGATCAGGGACTTGCCTGGCATGTAATTGATGCCTGGATCCACACACTAGGATGTAGTGGTTGCCAGCACTGGTCACTTGTTGACACCCTGGAGCAACTTCCTGTGTAACAGCACATATTATGTTAGTGCAAAAGTAATTGCACATTTTGCCATTGAACGTAATGGCAGAAACCACAATGACTATTGCACAAACCTAACAGTAAATGTTCAATGGGTTTTTGTTTCTGTTATCATCATCATGAATGAGTATTTGTGCTTTGGTTCATATTGTTTTGTATTAGTCCATTTTGCCTTGTTATAAAGGAATACCCAAGGCTGGGCAATTTATAAAGAAAAGAGGTTTGATTGTTTCACGGTTCATCAGACTCTAAAAGAAGCATAGTGCTGGCATCTGCTTCTACTGAGGACCTCAAGAAGCTTCCAGTCATGGGGGAAAACAAAGGGAGAGTAGATGTGTCACGTGGCAAGAGAGGGCACAAGAGAGATGTCAGGCTCTTTTAAACAGCCGACTCGAGTGTGGAATAATAGGTTGCTAGAACTCATGCATTACTGCAGGGATGGCACCAAGCTCTTCATGAGAGATCTGCCCCCAGGGCCCAGACATAACCCACTATGCTCCACCTCTTACATCAGGGATTACATTCTAGCCTGAGATTTGGAAGGGACAAATATATAAACTGTGTCATGTTCCAGGTTCCTCGAATTTGGATGTATATATATCCAAATTAATATTTATTTTTCTCATTTTTAGTCTTCAAAATGTAAACTGCTAAAGTAAATATTGTCTTAACTTTATGGTGTATAAAATCTCCTGTTTAGCACAATAGGCATCAAAGAATAATTCACAGGCTGTGATGATAATAATTTAGAGTCTTGTTCTTTCTTTGAAAGTAAATGTTTCCTTCAACTTTACCCCAAAAATTCAATAGGAAAATTGAAATGATGGCTTGTGAACTTTTTGTTGTGTGTATATTTCATTAAACATTGCCTTATCCCTGGAAAATTATTACTAAATAATTTTGTTTCTGAATTGTACAGACATCAAGAAATACTGGGGCTTCAGGGTTTCAAATAATGCAAATGACATATCAGACAAATAAGACACTTGCATTTTAATATGTGTGAACTCATGCAAGAAAGAGAACGGGATTGAGAGAGCTGGATAAATGTCTTACAAAAAAGCAATAAACATACAAATCCTCCAGGAAAACTGGTGCAGTAATTTAATCACGTATTGACAATATCTATATTCCTAGATAAATGCAAAAAGACTTTCCAATTTATAAATAGCTTACCACCTTCCTTAGTCCTCTCTTCACACTGTTTATAGTCCTTGACAGGTAAGCACACAAAAGCAAAGATTTACACTTTAAAGGTTTAACTGCCATTTTGCAGTCAGTATGGAGGTGATTGTACTATATTAAAAAGTGGCATCTTGTGAGAAGGAGTAGTTTAGTTGGTGTATAGATGAATATCTAGGCTGTACCTTTAACAAATTTTACATAATTCTGTGTTGATTTTCTGTATTCCTTTTTTGCAAAGATTTTAGGATCCTCACCCTTGGCTTGTTTTGAAAGGCCTGAACAGTTAGAGAATTATGTTTCTAAAATTTGTCTTTTTGCTGGATACTTTTAGCAAATTTGACTTAAAACAATTTAATTTTAAAATTTGTATGTCATACCATTAAAATACAGTCATCTACAAGTTGTTTGAAGTAACTATTTGGCATTTAATGAAAGGAAACATCCACATTTCTGTCTCTTCTTTAATTTTGTAGTACCACTTGTAAAATGTCCTTATTTCTGATCCCTTGGGCAACTTTAGAGTTGGGAGTTTTGCACATTGACTTCAGCTTAAATATAATCTAACAATTAATTGTCACTCTCCTCTGAAACTAATGGGAGAAAACACACTTGGTTTATTTTAGCACAACTGAAAATAAAGACCAGTGATAGGGCACATACTACTTATCTCAGAGACAACTTATAATAGAAAGTTCAGAGTTCTAATTATTACATATTCTAAAGAAGTCATTCACGTGAGTTCCATCAGAAAGATATGAATAGCTTGTAGTAGCATATCTTTTCCTCAGTCAAAAAGAAAAAAAAAAAAGCTTGAAATGGGAGAAGATCACTATGTTATTAATCTACTTAAAGATTAACCTTTTTAAACAGCCAAGATTTGTAACATACTTGTTCTTATTCAAAGTTCAATTGTGTTCAGCACCATGGAAAGTTTTATGATTGAATATATGTAATTATAGTATATAGAGATTTAAAAATAACTCAAGGGATTGAACAAAGTTTTCCAGTAGTTAATCATTAATGAAGATCTTAAATCTGTGCTTTAAATACAGACAAAACTAGTTATAATGATCTCATTAGTGTCTTATTAAGGTTATCTATTTTAGTATTTGTCAGGAGAATTCAGATGGAAATGAACTCCTTAACATGTTTAGGAGAGGTTGTTGATCTTGTACTCAGTTAAAAGACATACCATATCTGATTAATTGTTGTGCGAATAAAGATTCATACTAGAAGCAACAGAATAGCTAAATGTAGCCCATTCTAAAAAGTAGCTTTCATGCTTGTGCTCACTGCTATATTTTTGTTTGTTTTTATTCATGTGGCCAAAAAATATTTTTTTTAATGTAGAGGAAATTGGGGAAAAAAATAGAGAAAAAATAAACTGGACTGTGAGTTTTATTTTCCTAGGACTTGGCTGAGTGTCAAATTGAATTGACAGGTGTTCAAAACTTGAGTTTTTAAAAGAGAAAACTGTGCTGGTTTGCCTTTGACAAAGTCTGTTGCCCTAAGTTCAAACTGCAGAAAGAGTAAAATTTTTCAAAGAGAGGCTAGCAATTATCTTATGGTATCAGTTTGCTCTTAAAAAGGAACACCGTGCTATAAGGGCAAGTGAAGCTGTAGTTATTGATATAAATATACTTCAGGGAGAAGAACAGAGTGAATGTCAGATCATCAGGGAATACGCTTGAGATCAATTATGCAAAGTGTGGAAGTCCTTCTATTCGCATATTGTGATTCAATAGTTCACCAAGTGGGAGAAAGGAGAGTACAACTCTTTGGGGATGTGGTAAGATAGAAAACAGTAGTGAGTAGGGACTAAATTGAAAATGATCTATATATGTATGCCCTAGTAATTCGTTCTCTGCATTATTTTAATCTGCATTAAGAAAACATGCTTTTATGGGGTTTTCAAAATATAGTATCTGGCAGAGTGTGGAGAATATGCAGATTTCTTGAAAAAGATTGAATTTAAAATAGCAATCTCTCTTTGATCTTTATTACAATTTCACCTCCAGTGTGCATTACCTCTTCTCGGAGGACAGGTGAGGCTTTGATAAGTATTGCCATATCTGATTGATCTCTAAAGCCCAAAGAACCTACTTGCTTAAAATTTTTCTGAGCTGGTCCTTTTTGTCTAATTCCACAAGATTAATTCTGGGAATACTGAAATTAACTTCTTCCTGATTTTATTTTATTTCATTTCTCTCCCTTCTGTCCATTCTCTACACTACATTTAATTTTCTTTTATTTTCAAATTCCTTGTTAATGATGCCCACAAGCCCATTCCTAAGAACCTTTCTCTTTCTTTCTTTTTTTTTTTTTTTTTGAGATGAATCTCACTCTGTCACCCAGACTGGAGTGCAGCTCACTGCAACCTCCACCTCCCTGGTTTAATCAGTTCCCCTGCCTCAGCCTCCTGAGTAGCTGGGATTACAGGCACACACCACCATGCTCGACTAATTTTTTTGTATTTTTAATAGAGGCGGGGCTTCACCATGTTGACCAGACTGGTCTTGAACTCATGACCTCAGGCAGTCTGCCCGCCTTGGCCTCCCAAAGTGCCGGGATTACAGGCGTGAGCCACTGTGCTTGGCTCCTTAGTTTTCCCTGCCTGCCTCTAGGCTCAGCTGTGCTCCAGACAAAGGGAACTGCTCTATTCTCCAGTGCACCATGCTCCCCACACTTCCATCCTTATCTCTTGTCTGGGGAAATCCTAGTTTCCTTCAATATGCAAACAAACCTTCTCTGTGAATTCTTTAGATGAATTTGATGCTTCTTTTGATGGGAAACATACTTTCAGTGTGTTTCTGTCAAAGGACTTATCATTTTGTGTGGCTATTATTTGCATTTCCCTTTCAGTACTTTGAAAGTTCTTTCAGCACAGAAATGTCCTCTTGGTCATTTTTAAATCTTGGATTAGCAAAATACTTGGTATATAGTAGTGGACACTCAGTAAATGCTTGGGTAATGAATAAAAGAGGCAGATATTAAGAGCAGAAATCTTCCTGAATAAATTTGCTCAAAATACGTAAGAGTTTGTGAGAGAACTTACATAACTAACTTACATTTAAAATGTTTTAACTAGGCAAGGATAGCTTTTGAAGAACATAACTAGACAAAGTATATCTTTGTCCCTCTCACTGTTACTTCCTCTTTTAGCAGACAAATTCCCAATGTTCACAGCACCTTTCTTCATTTGAGCCAAACATTTGTCACCTAAACCCTTCCCTTAGATAGCAATTGTTTACATATGAAATATTTTCTGGCCCCACACTTGTAGCAGAGCTTACCAGCCCCATGTTTTACCCTCTCACAGCCTTTAGAGCACAGGTCCATGCGAATGGGGAATGGTGTAGCTAATGATCTTTCACAGAAAATGTGTGTGTGTTTTAATTAGATTCCTCTATATTTCACACAAAGAAGTACCTTGAGTATGAGAAATATCAGCACTTGGTTCAGATATTGCAAGAACACAGAGTTGGGGAACAGAAGAATAAAAAAGTTATTGCCTATACTCATTCTACTGGAATATTATTATGCCTCTCAACCGCACGATGGCCATATATCTTTCTTTTGGGAAGACTAAAGCCATTCTCCCATTGTTTATAAATTTAGACTCCTAAAGGGAAATTGTTAGTGATTCTGTTCTTTTCTTTACTACTTTTCTTCCCTCCTCTCTCCCTGTAACAAATCGAGTGCTTTCTGTATGCCACTCTGCTGGAATGGTGTGAAGGAAACATATTTGGTATTCTGTTATAACGCCATAAAATGGTCTAAGATAGGAAATTGATACGGAGATGTGGGGCTACTGCTATAACAAATATCTGTAAATGTGGAAGTGACTTTCTAACTGGGTAATGGGTAGAGGCTAGAACAGTATGAAGGAGAAGGCTAGAAAAAGTCTAAGTTGCCATGAATAGAGCTTTCAGGACAATTCTGATGAGGGCTCAGAAGAAGGCAAGAGCTGCAAGAAGAGCCTAAATCTTTTTAGGGATTACTGAGGTGGTCATGATCAGAATTTTGGTGGTAATATGGATAGTAAAGGGCATTCTGATAAGATCTCAGGTGGAAATAACCAATATGGTGTTGGAAACTTGAATAAAAAGCTATCCTTGTACAGTTGCAAAAAAAAAAAAATGTGGTAGAATTGTGTCTATCTTCTAGCGTTTTGTGGAAGACAGAACTTAAGAATGATAAACATCTGGTGGAAGAAATATCTAAGCAACAAAGCATTGAAGGTGCCATATAGTGGCAGCTTAGTGTGAAATTAGAGAGAGAAATGTTTTAAAGATGGAATTTATAACTAACGGGGAAGCAGAACAGAAAAATTTGAAAAAGTCTTAACCTAGCCACGTAAAGAATAAAAGAATGTGTTCAAGAGGGAATACTAAGTGTGTGGCTAAGTGACTGTTTGCTAAAGACATTAATATGGATAGAAGTAATCCAGGTTTTATTGATCAAAACTGTGGAAGAATGACCATGGAGGCATTTCAGATATCTTCAAGGCAAGTTAGGACCTTGAAGGCAGAGTTTCTAGACAGAGACTCACACCGGACCTCAGTATTAGATGCGCTGCACTATCTCGAGACTTTCTTGCCTGAATTTTGGTCAAGCACCCCTTAGCTGCCCCAGCAGTGGCTCAAGCAGCCCCAGGTACACCTTGATCCATCACTTCAGAAGGTACAAGATGTAAACTTTGGCAGTGTCCACATGGTACTAATTCTTCAAGCATGTAGAATACAAGAGCAATAGAGCCATGGCAACCTCCACCTATATTTCAGAGCATCTCTCAGTTAGCCTAGGGACCTAGGAAGCGACTTGTCATAGGCACAGAGCCACCGCAAACTGCTGTTACCAGGGCAATGCCCAGCAGAGCTGCAAGGTTGAGACTGCTGCAGGAAATCCTCACTTTGACATTACCTAGTAGAGCCATGGGATTGAGGTAGTCCCTGGGACCCCAGAACAGTGGTGCCACCAGCATGCAACTGTAGCCTATGAGAGCTGCGGGCATAACACCAAACTGTCAGAGCTGCTGGGTGGACTGAGCCCAGCAAAGCCATAAGGGCAGGGCTGCCCAAGCCTTGGGGGCCCAACCCCTGCCCGGTGTGTCCAGGAGGTATAACATAGAATCAAAACGTATTATTCTCTAGCTTTAAGATTTAATATTTTTCCTGTTATGGTTTGGACTTACAGGAAACCAGTTACCCCCTTTTTCTTGTCTATTTTTTTCTTTTGGAAGGGGAATGTCTGTCCTCTGCCTGTCTTGCCATTGTGTTTTTGGAGGTAGGTAACTTGTTCGATGTCCCAAGCTGATGGGAATTTGCCTCAAGAGGATATTGTGCCTTGGGTTTCCCCCATATCTGACTTTGTTTGATGAGATTCTGGACTTTGGACTTATGAGTTCATGCTGGAATGAGTTAAGGTCATTGAGATGGAATGAACGTGTATTATATATGAGAAGGACATGATTCTCGGGGGCCATGGTGGAATGCTGTGGTTTGAATGTTTCCCTCTAAAAATATTTGTTGGAAACTTAATCTCCAATGCAATAGTGATACGAGATGGGAGATAATTAGACCATACAGGCTCCACCCTGATGAGTGGCTTAATGCCCATTATAAAAGGGCTTGAGGCTGCTGGTTCAGTCTCTTTCCGTCTTGTATGCGAGTGTGCCCTTCTGCCTTCCACCATGGGATGACACAGCAGGAAGGTTCTGACCAGATGAGGGCCCCTTGACCTTGGATTTTACAGCCTCTGGAACTGTAAGAAATGAATTTCGTTTTATTAGAAATTACCTGCAAATGAAGACACCAAAGATGCAGAACCCTGAACTGCAGGACACAGCAATGATTTAATTGATATTAGGTAACACTCCTAGATTTTGTCTTGATGTCCCTGTACCCTCTCTCCATGGCGCAAAGGTATCTTCTCCTAACAGCTGAGCATTCTGAATACTAATGTGCTGTTTTTCATTCTCTAGCTAGTATTCTCCCTTGACATGCTAAGCCAACTGGATATTGCTGCCTACCCTTCTGAACTCAAAGGGACAAATGACACAGATTATATAACACAGGATATCCCTGAAATCCGTATTCTACTAAAACTATTATGAACTAATTATTGTGAAACTTAGATTAAGTTTATTTATTTCTGGATGTCTCTGATACCTAAAAAATCTTGTGATCAGCAATAACTTTATTCTGTACTACTATTTGTCTAAATTAGTGTGACTTTAAATGTAATTTTTACCTTTACTTAAAGCACAATATATTTCTCAGTTAAAATGCTGTAGAATACATCTCACATGGAAGGTTTAATTATAAATTTTTGAGTAAAGGAATCAAATTTAGACCACAATAAAGTGATGGGTTTTACTTAGAAATTTAGTCATCTAAATGAAGAATATCAAAATGTTCTAACTTATGAGTAGATTGAGTACGTGTTTGAAATTGAGTATGTTAGTAAGATACCTGGAATGACTAAAGAAAAAATGTGTTTTAAAGTTTAATAAGAAGATTAAAAGATCACATTTATCTCAAACAGTATTGAAATAAAAACTATACACTACGTAACAGAAAATAGATAATAAGATTGTTTGTACATCACAGTGACAGAAATTCTTCCACATTCAAACTCCCACAGGTGGGGCAAATAAAGGCAAATGTTTTAAGAATAACAATTTTTAAAGATATATTACATGTAGATGTCAAAATACTCTGATTCAATTATTTATCCACTAAACATACATTTATAAAAGAGCCTACCATATGCCAGGTGCTGTTCTAAATTCTGAGCCCAGAGCATTGAACAGACAGGAAGCAGGGGATGGTGAAGAGAGAGGAGAGAATAAAAAATAAATAAGAATAATCTCAGATACCTCTAACTGTTATGAAAATAGCAAAACTAGGTGATAAAATCATGATAGAGAGAAAAAGAGATGAGACTTTAGATTGGGGCTCAGAGAAGGTGTCTTTGAGAAATGACATTTGAGCTAAGACTTGTATGAAAAGTGCCAATCATGCAATACTATGGATTTAGAATACCAGGAAGAGGGAAAAGGTCATGCAAGGAACCTACCACCATGAGCTTGGGAATTTAAGAAACAGCAAGAACCAATGAAGCAGGAGTATGATGAACAAGGTGAGAGTGGTATGATGTAATTTGTAATGAGGATTCCCAGTATCTAATAATGGCACTGTCTGTGGATGAATGGGACAGTGGTAAAACCTGATCTTGCTATTATTATCCATTGGGGTAAAATTGAAGGGACAAGGCAAAATATAACTGAAAACTGTAAAGTTGTGTCTTTCCCATAACCAGATCTCTGACACATGCTGAGGAATAACATTTCTCTGAAAACAAAAACATTTTCAGTCCTAGAAGTCATCATGTTTTTATATTTAAGCTTTGCCTTGATCACGAAATACCTGATGTGTGGATAAAGACAGCACAAAGGTTGTAGACAGCAGATCCAGGTTCAAGTCCTGCTTTAACTATAAACTAACTTTGCTTTGTGGTGTTGAATTATGCTCTCTTTATCCATCTGAGCACAGTTTATTATCTATAAAATATGATAATAATTGTGAAGGTCAGCTGACACTTAGGAAACTTAAGTTAGGGACAATGATGGAAAATTTATTACTATAAAAGTTCAAAGAGAATTTAGGGATGTGGCTTATGCATTTGTCTTAGCTTAGTAAAACAAATATGATGAATTGAAATGGTATTGTTTCAACAAATCATTGGAATTTCCAATTCAGAAATGTATAAAGTAGGAAGACAGGGGTTGGCTCACACCTGTTATTCCAACACTTTGGGAGGCCAAGTGCGGAGGATTGCTTGAGCTCAGAAGTTCAAGACCAGCCTGGGCAACATAGCGAGACCTCATCTCCACTAAAAATTAAAAACAAAACAACAACAACAAAAAACTAGCCAGACGCGGTGGCATGTGCCTATAATCCCAGCTGTTTGAGAGGGTAAGGCAGGAAAATCACTTGAGCCCAAGAGTTTGAGGCTGCAGTGAGCACTGCATTTCAGCCTGGGTCAGAGTAAGACCCTGTCTCAAAAAACAAAAACAAAACAAACAACAACAACAAAAACAGAATTTTGCTATTAAGATCCAGAATTGCCTGTCTGTAGGCAACCAAAAGTAGCTAGATCATGATCTGGCTGTTCCATTCCAGCCTGATTCTCATTGTTGCAGCATTGATCTGATTTTATCTTTAGCCATTATTGTAGATAAAAAACAGATAGGTAATATCGAAGCTATTCCATTTTATAAGTACTTCACATATATTAAAATTTGATCACCAAATGAAGGGGATAATTTTTTAATTATCTGAGGTATGTGTTTGACATATGTTTTGTTGTGCTGGTAGGGTTTTTTTAAATTTGTTTTGGAGATATTTTGGTCATAATCCCATCATACCAAATCTCATAGAATGCATTGTCAGGTTCAATTAAAAGGAAAATGTAGATGTCTAATACATATCTGTTAAGGAATAAAAGACAACAAAGAGAAATGTATTAATTTGGGAAAATGCCATTTTTCACATCTTGTTTTATACTTAATCACCGTAGGTGGTATAGGTTTTCATCAGTATACTACTGATTCACACTATATTTTCTTAAGTGTAATTGTTTTAATGGCTCAACACTTAAACAATAAATAATAATGGCTATAGAAACTTCAAAACCTCACAGCATCCTTGTAGCAGAAGACTCTAAGTGTAGAGTTATTAAAATTGCAAACTATTTGTTTTTAAGTTGATGGGAGTCATTACCCATCATCTCATCTGTATTACATTTGTTTCTGACTAAAGATTAACATTTTTTTCCAAGTCTTTTTCTATATTGGAATCATAGTGGGGAAATGGTATTTCAGACCTCAGATAAAAGCTTTATAGTGATTTCATGTGACAGAATTTTATCTGGGTTTCAAGGAACTCTAATAACAGAGTTTACAATTCTTCTCTGCAATTTCTTCTCTTCTTGTTACCATAGGAGTATGGAAAACACGTTCTTGGTTTAAAAAGCTAAAAGAAAAAAATCAGCAGTTTAATCTGAGTATTAGGAAAAGGATCACAAATCCTGCTATAGTATTTTGTATTTAAGCTAGTTTCTGTAAAGGCCCCTGACATGCCCCCCCTGGGAGCTAAATATTGACAAGCATGCTTTGGCAATCAAGATCAAGCTTGCTGAATTAACGCAGCTCAAGTCTAGCATTGACACTGTAACCCAAGACTGAGAACTCTTATCTTACCCCATTTATTTTGGCTTTTAGGTGATACTGTATACTTGAGTTGGGGATTTGCACTGTATCTTAAATGCTGCAATTGTGGATTAATTTGATTTGAGAATATACTAGCCCTTATCATGTTCACAGTGGAAATTATAAATGAAGTGTAACATTCATTGTTTTCTCTCCCAGCATGGATCCAGAATGAAACTGATACAGACCTAAGTCTGATATTATCTTCTCTATCAGAAAATGTCTTATAATTTTCACCTCCTAAAACAAGAAAAAGAAATAAGAAGAATGCTATTGTTCTTTATATAGCTTCTGGTAAAAGAAAATGTATCCCAAACTGCTAATTCTTTAGAAGCTTCATTCAGAAGTGAAGACAAAATATAAATCATAAAAGAAATAAAGATGATTTTTCATCACTACTCTCAAAACTTTAGAGTTAAAAAAAGTTAAAATTAATCATCTTCAAGTTTCAGAGGAAAATGTAACCCATTTTTATTGTTGAGGAAGTTGAAGAATGAATTGTTAATTACTAGGAATAATGATGAAGATGATGATGGTGTTAAGAACTAAGATTTATTAAGGGTTTACAATGTGTTCAACCCTATGTGGAGCATGTTATATGCAATCGCTCATCTAACTCGTATGAGATAGATACTTCCATTGGCCTCATTTCACATATGAGGAAACCAAGACTCAAAGAACTTAAAGAGCTTATCTGGCCAGGCCCAGTGTTACCTAAAGATTACCTTTATTTTCTTTCCAATGGATACACCTAAGTTAAAGTAGTAACTAGACATTTCTCCTGCCCTCACACTTTAAAAGATGAGGCAGGTTGGTATTGCTATTATTGAAGATGTTGTACCCACTTGTGCTAGAAAGAACAAAAAGAAAGGAACCTGTTGATTGAGGATGGTCAAGCAATGCTCTCCATCCAAAGGATGTAATATTTGGTATTAGCCTTAACAAACAAAGAGAAGAAGATAAAAAAAAAATTAGGCAGTAGGAATAGCGGAGAAATCACACAGAGGTGTGAATAAATGTCATATTTTCAAGAAACAGCAAATAGTTCAGTGTTTAAGGAGTTAACAGGTAGAGTCACATGAATGATCAAAAAAACTTACTGAATATAAACGTCAGAAACACACTCACCAGCTGATGACCTCTGTAACTTCACTGTGAACTGAAGATAATGCCAAAAATCAGACTTCATAGAGCTATTATGACAGATAAATTAGCTCATGTATGCCAAATGCCTGCCTAGTCTAAGCTCTCAATTCTAAAAAACAGTTTTACCTCTTAAGTAAATTCATACCCTTTGCTACCTTCAGAAGTAATTTTGGAACTGCCTTCTCAAACTATTTTATTTAAATAAAATAGCCATTTGGCACAGTTTCCCTTCTAATTCTCCTGCCTGGAAAGTTAGGAGAGAGACACAAATTGGTCTTTTTAAAAGATGCATAGACTTTTATCTTTTTCTCCAAGAAAGTCATCATAACTTCATCCACACTAGCAAGTGTCTCTTGATACTTAATTTTCTCATATTTGTGCAGTTGGATCTCTAAATTAATTTTGGATAGATGTGATTTCAGATACATATATTTACAATAAAATATCTGTACTAAAAATAATGGATTCTAAAGTTAAAGTGTCCATCACAGTGCCCAGCGCATAAAGGCATCCATTAGCTCCCCTTCCCTCTCTCTCCTTTCAAATTTATATTAAAAACCTTTTCTGAATGTACTTCGAAAAGCTGCATGGAAAGAGAACTCCAGACATTTTGCCAATGACCTGTTTGTCATGTGTTTGTCAGACTTCTTCACAATTCTAGACTACGTCTTCATAATCCAGCAACTATTTATTTACATGCTTATCTACAATTCAGTGATCATTTACAAACTGTTTACTTATGGTGAACTATTATCTCTTCTGTAAAAACAATATATGTGTTCTCACTTGCATGCCTTCTTTGAAAACATTTCTTTTCTCTTTTTTTTTTTTCTTGGAGATGGAGGCTTGCTCAGTCGCCCAGGCTGCAGTGCAGTGGCACCATCTCAGCTCACTGCAACCTCTACCTCCTGGGTTCAAGCAATTCTTCTGCCTCAGCCTCCTGAGTAGCTAGGATAACAGGCACCTGCCACCATGCCCAGCTAATTTTTGTATTTTCAGTAGAGACAAGATTTCACCATGTCGGTCAGGCTGGTCTCGAACTCCTGACCTCATGATCTGCCTGCCTCAGCCTCCCAAAGTGCTGGAATTACAGGCATGAGCCACTGCGCCCGGCTGAAAACATTTCTGAAGTTTGAAATGCTGTGGTCCATTTATCTGATTTTATACTTTTAATGCTTACTGCCTCCATGTACGTTCTGGAACTTGCCTGCTCACTGAATTCCTTCCGGACTCCTCTGGCGTTTAGATATCTTACTGTATATAGTTATGTTTAGTCTGCAAATCCTCTCTCCAGCAAAATAGAACTCCATTTAGGTTAGGAACCTGATTTTTCTATTTATTTGACACAGAGTGAAGTTTTGCTTTGGAAAATGAAAATCACCATGTGTTCTTTTGTTTTGTATTTGAGTTTTTTTTTTCTTTTTTTGGTTTCTACTAAACCACACATTCAATAAAGTTTATCCATGTAACTATTTCATAAATTGCTGAAACATCTTAATTTTATGGTAATTTTAAGACTTACCTAAATATTTTACAATCCTATACTTGTACAATAAATTAATATCTTCTCAAGCGACACTTTTAGTAATTATGTAAATTTGGTACTCTTCACATTAAACGACCTAGAGCCATGACACCTCTCCAGAGTACTTTCATTGTCACTTTCGGCTACATCTCTATATTTTATTCATTATAAATATGATAGTACAGAATACTATCATATAAGTTTCATTACCAAAAAAGATGCAGAAATCTTAAAAACTAAATATTTAGAAACTGATGTAACTCGTTACAAAACCATAATTATGTAAGAGAGTGTTCTTTTATAACAAGAAGTCTTCACATCTGTCATCCAGGGTTTAAATGCCTGTAGTACTTATTAGCTGACTATTTCTATTTCTATTATTACCATTCTACAAGCAAGTGCCATTCTTGAAACTGATTGATGTTTAGGAATAAAGCACATTTATTACATGTTGCCACCTTCAGAAGAGCAATCTTATAACCTACAGCACTTTTTTGAGAAGTGGTGATACCTTATATTTCTGGAACTAATCACTGCTAAAGAAAGTAAAAAGGTAAAAACATGATTTTTTTTTTCTTATGAAGACCTTTCATTGCATTATATGCCATTCAACTATAAAGTGATTATAGTGTTTTATCTGCTAAGAATGACAGTGGTGAAAGGTAACTTTATGTATATATGTAAAGAGATGTGTACATACCTATGCATCTATATCAACCATTGTCCATATCATCTTCCAGTTTTAGTCTGGCTAGCCTGACTTGTACAGATATAGAAGGAGAATGAAAATCGAAAGCAGGAAATAAAAATCTTGTTATATTTAAGCAAAGTTGGTGATGTTAATATAATTGTTTTATTATCTCACTGCTCCTTGCAAATCATTGTTTTACAGTTTTCACTCACCATTCTTTGAGGTTCTTGCCTTCGTTATACCATCTTGACCTTATACACTGACTTGGCCTCCCATTATGCCACCTGATCTCATCCACTAATTCTGAGTCACTGCCTGACCTTGATTGAATACCTTGGTCCTTGGTCACTGGTCTTTCAACTTCTGCCTGTGGTCCCAGCTACTTAGGAGGCTGAGGCAGGAGAGTCACTTGAGCCAAGGGGTTCGAGGCTGCAATGAGCTATGATCGCACCACTGTACTCCAGCCTGGGTGAAAGAGCAAGACTCTGACTCAAAAATAATAATCAGCTTCTTCTGTAAATCCTTCAACTTCTGCAGCTCCTTTAACTCTTTCAACTTATTCAACCCCTTAAACTCCTTCAACTTCTACCATCATCAGCTCCTTCTACAACTCGTTCAATTTCTGCCATCATCATGAAGAGATTATAAACAGAAAATTACTTAAAGATCTAACACGTACACATAGTAAATGTAATAAATTTTAACTTTCATCTTCATCATCATCCTTATCATCATCATCAAAAACTTCAGAATCCATGTTGCTATATATCCATCAATTTTCAAGGCTATGTTAAAAATGATATGCTAATATTTGTATAGCAATAGTACATTTCAAAACATTTTCAGAATTTCACTTGATCCTTAAAACAACCTTATGATATAGGGTTGTTAGCTTTGTTTTTAAAGTGAATAGAAGCTAGACTGGGCACAGTGGCTCACACTTTTACTCACAGCACTTTGGGAAGCTAAGGCAGGAGGATAGCCTGAGTCCAGGAGTTTAAGACCAGCCTGGGCAAAACAGCTGTTTCTACAAAAAAAAAAAAAAAAAAAATTAAAAATTAGCTAGGTGCAGTGGCACATACCTGTGGTCCCAGTTACTTAGGAGGCTGAGGCAGGAGGATCACTTGAGTTCCGTTTTTCAAGGCTGCAGTGAGCTATGATTGCACCACTGCACTCCAGCATGGGTGAAAGAGCAAGACTCTGACTCAAAAATAATAATAGTAATTTTTTAATCAGTAAAATCCAGTTTATGGTTGCTATTAAGAGAGGAAAACAGAATGTATAAGAAGGTTTTAGTGACCCTAAAGTCCATGGTTTTAAATTGAATAACATTTTAGCTAACTCTTTCAAGTAGTCAGCATTGTCACAAACTCTTTGAGCTCTAGGATCCTATTTATAAATTAGACATTTATAGAATCCCGGTTTTACAGTACTGGAGACACTGTGCATGGCAAACCAAAACATAAATAATAGGCGACAGTTAATGTTTTTAAGTAGCTCAGCTGTTTTCCATCTAGTTAACCTCAGGTATTTATACAAATTCGAATTTGTTATCCTCTAAACGCTTTAAAAATTATCGTAGTAAATGGCATTAACCTGAGTCCTCTTGATACTTTTGACCCCTTTACTCTGCATTTCTAATTAGCCAAAAGGTTTTATGTAGTCCATCTCTGAATGTGAATGAAATATTTGATATCATTTTCTATCTTATGTAGGCTTGACTTAGTCCAAGCCCTTGTGTTTATAAACAATTCTTATATGACCATCTGCTGATCATTTTCACTTTCATCTCCTTCTGGTCCTTATTTAACACCACCATCATATACAAAGTCTAAAATACAATCTTATCTGGTAACCACCCTGCTCAAAATTCTCAGAAGCCCTCTCACTTTGTAAGAAAGAGTCCAAAATGTTGAATGCAGAGTATAGAACCCTTCACATACAGTTCTCATTATATCTCTGCCTTAGTTTGAGTTCTTACAGAAGCAAAGCCTGAAGACAAGGACTTGGATGCAACTGGCTTATTTGGGAGTTGATCCTGGGAAATAGACATCAGGGAGGAGGAAACATGAGACAAAGAAGGAGCAAAAGGCAACTTACGCAGGTATTACTTTTAGATCACAATTATGAACTCCAGGAAGTGTGCAGCGGCTTTACGGAATTGTCCCCCTGAAGGGTGGATGGCAGGAGCAGCCTAAGAGTTGTGACTGAAAGCATTAACTCACCTGTACTTTTGTAGCTTTGATGCACAGGCTTAGTAGGCTCTTGTGGTGGCAACAGAGGCCCCAGGACAGGGGCGGGTACAAAGAAATTTAGCAAAGCATGAGGTGGTGCTCTGCTTTATTGGGATCAGTAAGAACTGACATGGAACTGACTATAACAGCTGCTGTTGAATTAGAGGTGGTCCAGAAGGCTGCGATGTGTGTCCCAGAAACACCTGCCACGCTCTCCATCTATCCTTGTCTCCTTCCTTTCCCTCCTAATCTATACTTTATTCTGGGCCCTACTGCATACCTAACAGTCCAGCTACTTCCAGATCTTCATCCTTTTGCTCATACAGTTACTGTGATTCCTTTTATTCCTTCTCTACCTTCTTAAATGCCAATTATCCTTTAAGGCATAGTTTATATTTCATCTTCAAGTAAAGATGACCCAACTAGACAAAATACAATACACTTTTCTTTGATTTGTCATGATCATTTTCTAAGGTTTTACTGGAGTCGTTAACGTACATTACAACAAGTTATTTATATATTCATTTAGCTAGAATGTAAGTTTCTTAAAGACAGGGATAATGTCTAACTTCTGTTTATGTCACCACCTCCAAACATAACAGCTGCTTCATAGCTGGCATTAAATAAATGTCTACTTATTTAATGAATGAAAGTATTTGGTTTTGAATGTCTAATTTAAATTTGTACAAAAATTAATTATAAATTTAGATTTTTTTTCCAGTTGATGCTATGAAACTTTTCTTAAATTGAAATAATAGCTGGGAAGATATACCATATGTATACACAAATACCTACACACACATATATATACACATATGCATATATATATACACACATATACATATACTATACAGAGATATGATGTATATATATATATTTTTTACTTGATATATGTAAAGTAAAACTATATAGTTTTACTTTAGTACCAGTAGTAAATATCAAAATGTGCACTCAGAAAATGCATTTCAGGTGTCTCTTATAAAAATATAGGTCTCATTTATGTAGTATAAATAAATTTGAAAGTTTTACTAGTTATAGTAGTTTGGATTCTAATAACAAGATATTAAATATAGAGATTTTATAAATAGGTGAGTATATACTATATTTTAATATTATCTAGCCTATTTTTTAAAATTATGTCACTTTTTGTTTAGTATATTCCATAATTTTATTACAATTTTGTTTTCTCTTTTGAAATGTCAAATGTTCTAATAAAAAATTATCTCAGAATTTTTTTTTGCATTGTGGTATTTTAAAAGCACGTTTTTGTATGTCACAGTGCACTCAGTCTTCTGACTTCTTTTTACCAATTTTCGGCTTTGTGATTTCCAAAAAAACTGGTTGGTGATCATCGCGTGGTGTGAAGTGGGAAGGTAGCTGGGCAGAGGAAGAGTGTGGACATTATTTAAAGTCTGGTTTGTGGGCAAGGATATGTATCTACAGATAGACTACATGATTTTACATCATATGTTGCAGTTATTGACAGATTTATAAAATTGTAAAGACTGAGGGACTTTAAGCAATCCACACTTAATTTTGTTCTTAGAGCTAAGGTGTCTGAGGAGAGGAGAGAGGTAAGGTAAAGATGGAAGATAAAAGAAAGAGAAGGTGTTAGAGAAATGAGAGGAGAGGTGTATTAGTCTGTTCTCACACTGCTAATAAAGACATACCTGAGACTGGGTAATTTATACAGGAAAGAGGTTTAATGGACTTACAGTTCCACATAGCTGGGGAAGCCTCACAGTCATAGTGGAAGACAGGAGGAGCAAGTCATGTCTTGCATAGATGACCCCAGGTAAAGAGAAAGCTTATGCAGGGAAACTCCTCCTTATAAAACCATCAGATATCATGAACTTACTATCATGAGAACAGCATGGGAAAGCCCCACCCCCATGATTCAATTACCTCCCACTGGGTCCCTCCCACAACACATGGGAATTGTGGGAGCTACAATTCAAGATGAGATTTGAGTGGGGACACAGCCAAACCATATCAAGAGGGAAAGAAAAGAAAAGCGAGAAAAAGAAAAGGAAAGGAAGAAAAACTAAGAAAAGAAAAAGAAAGCAAGAAAGGAGGGAAGGAAGGAAGGAAGGAAGGAAGGAAGGAAGGAAGGAAGGAAGGAGGGAAGGAAGGAAGGAAGGAAGGAGGGAAGGAAAGAAGGAAGGAAGGAAGGGAGGAAGGGAGATTGAAGCTTGGGAGCTATGCAGAATTGTTTCAGAATATGAAGACTGTTATTATTGGATATGCTTAACAATGGAAATGTTTTATCAGTGTTTTTATTAAGGAGCAATAAAAGACATCCTGGAGGGAAATAATTCAGTCACTGTCAGCATTCCCACTTCAACCATAGGCCTTCAACTTTTGGTAGGAACATAGTCTTAAAATAGGCAAAACTGAAAGCTCTCATAATCAGCTATCATCAGTCATCAGTCAATACCAATTTCTTGTAGAAATAGCGTTAATTATTTTCATCTAGGAGATTTTGTTTACAAAGGAGAGAAATTGTCACTCATTTTGGCTTGCCCTGCCTGAAAATGCAATGATGAACTCAACTTCTCAATCCCACATGACTTCTACATCATCAGACAGTTGCTATTCTGCTGCTGAAAGGCAGCGGCCTAGGACAGGGATGAGGAGCATGGACTCTGGCACTAACTGCTTAGGGTAAAATCCTGGTGCCACCACTTACCAGTTTCCTGGTGCCACCACTTACCAGTTACCAGTGGCTGGTTAGATTACTCAGCCACTCTGGATTTGTTTTCCCATCCAAATAAAAATACCTACCACTCTGTATTAGTCCATTTTCACACTGCTGATAAAGACATACCAGACACTGGGCAATTTGCAAAAGAAAGAGGTTTGATGGACTTACAGTTCCACATGCGACTGGGGAAGCCTCACAATCGGCAGAAGGCAAAGAGGAACAAGTCACAACTTACATGAATGGCAGCAGGCAAAGAGAGAGAACTTGTGCAGTGGAATTCCTCTTTGTAAAACCATGAGATCTCATGAGACTTATTCATTATCATGAGAATACCAGGGAAAGACCCCCCCGCCGCCATGATTTAATTACCTCTCACTGGGTCCCTCTCACAACATGTGGGAATACAAGATGAGATTTGGTTGGGGACACAGCTAAACCATACCACCCTCCTAAATTCACATTGTGAAGACTAAATTACTGAATATTTGTATAAACTTACACTAGAGCTTGTCATATAAGAAGCACTGTTTAAGTGTATGCACTTATGCTTATGGAACTGTGCCTCTATCCCTGAAACTTTGCTCCCTGAAGACTTTGGTTACATGAGGCTTCTCTAATAAGTGGAGACATAAAATAAAACATATGTTATCTTTGCATAAATATCCCAAACAGTGTATTTCATTCATGATTTGATGCCCTAAAGTCTCAGAATCACTTAAGATAAATGTGATGTCTAAATGAAACCAATGTAGGTGGTGATGATGAACAGTTTACCACATCTACAGAGCTTTTACCAGGTGTTAAGCATCAAACCTCCTCTTCTACCTTCTGATCTAAGCTTCCCCATACCGAAGCTCTGGCATCAAAACTTTGGTTTTATTTTCGGCATCTTGGCCTCTTGACATACACTTAGCAAATGAGATCTTTTCTTCTTGTCTGGGTAAGTCTTCTGAAGTAGAAACTGTTGAAATAAATGGCTTATGACATGTATAGTGTTGAAATAAACGTTTATTTTAACACTTCATAAGTCATGAGCCATTTATTTTAACACTTTTCACTTGAAGTGTTTAAATAATAGGTTTTATACAGGGATGTGTCATCCACTCTGTTTAATGTAAAAGTGAATATGTAAATACATCCATCTATCTAATCTGGATTTTACACCCTTTGGCTGCCAAACAGCCTGGTTGCCATAGTTTCTGGAGTAACCTGAAATTAAATTTTCTTCTCTTTCTCTTTCTGTTGATAGGTAATTTTGTGGTACATAAGGTGATTGGACATCATTCCGTTAATGGACAAATGGTTAAATACAGGTTTTTTTTTCAGAAATCTAAAAAAGTGTCAGCAAAGACCAGGGTTGACAGTTAAATGCTTTCTTAACTAGAACAGCTTTTACTAGAAAATGTCAGGATTTTTCCTTTTGTTTTTAGAATTAATAGTAACTTGTTTGCAAGGTTATTTTTGAACATTCATACAAATACAAATATGAATATTTGTACGTATATAAAAAACATATGTATAGTGCAGTGCCTGGAGCCAGTAGGTACATACAAATATTAACATCTTGAATGAAGGCAAAAAGTTTGTGAAAAACAGCACTAGTGGGAGTCAACAGATTTGGGTAGAATCTGAGACCTTATAGTTACTCTTACAAGGACAAGATATTTAACAATTTTTAGCATAAAAAGTGATAGTCCTGGGGATTCTGTGAGATTTAAATAAAATAACATAAGTAATATTAATAAAAGCCTTAATAGAGTGCTTTGTACATGTTTAGGTTATTCAATAATGGATAGTTATTGTTATTACTGTTATTCTTTGGTAGGAAATGGAAATTAATAAAAACAGCTACTAATGTTATATTTTTAAGAATTATTTTCAATATTTACAAGTTTGTGTCTCTGCTTTTGCCAAATAATGTAGACAAACTGATATTTTTATAAGAACAGGAAGAATCCAAGTGTTATATAAAGGAAACTTTTAAAAATAAAGGTTTATTTTTGAATGATTTTAGACTTACAGAGAAGTGGAAAAGATAGTGTAGAGAATCCCTATATACTTCTCATCCAATTTACCCTGTCTGTAATTACAAGGAGTATTTTAACAGTTTACCAAAGTAATACCTTATGTTGGAAAGTTTTTGTGCCACAACCTGAATTTAAATGCTGATGGTGATGGGAAATGAATGAAACAAAAAGCCTTGTGAGGTGGAGGATGAGACTCGCACAAGGGAGAGATGCCAAGAGAAGGGAGATTAAAGGGAAACACTTAGCAAAATCTTAGTTCTCAAAGACTTCTCATTTCTCCATACATAAAACAATACCTTAAAACATCTAAGTCTATTGAAATAGTTAGTTGAAACATGAAAGGGCAAATGTTTGCTTTTGCTTTCAGATACTAAAAAATCTTTTGAAGAATAATTAAAAGCTGAGAAGTAAAAAATGCTCCAGAAAGAATACAAATACTGGCATTCATTTTCCATTTGACATTTTCCAGTGTCTATAAATGCTATTGATTTCAAATTCTAAATTATTTCACTTCTGAACACACCTTGTAGAATTATTACAAAGCAGTTTGTGTGGGCTTGTAATCATTGATTGTGACATTATACTCTCCTACTCTCCATAAATGTGCCATTGTGAATAATTGCACTTGTTAGTATTTTGTTTGCCTACAGTCTTTAGAGTGCTCGCCCTTTTTTTGGCAATCATAATATGTTTCTCTAGTTCAGTTTTTGCTGGATATGGGAAATACATCATTTTTTTCTGAAACTTTTCAGTACATTTCCATTTTCAAATTTTAAATTTTAAGAACTGCTCCATAATACATTCGGCATTTAGTAAATTAGAATTCTGGGAGTCATGATTTGTATTCTGAAGTTTATAAATAAATAATCTTCTAGAATGAAAAGGGAGATCTTTTTCATACCAGTTACTGCCTGTGAGAACACATGCCTAGAGTAAAATAAATATTAATGTTCCAGAAAAATATACATTGTGTCCGTTGGCCCTATTTACACTGGGTTGCAAACATACTTGAAAAAATTTGAAAGTGTTATACTTTAATATGATTTTTGTTGACTTCTACACAATTACAAAGAGTCTCTGAGCGCTGTTGAGAAAAACAATATATAGCAGTTTTGGCAAAGGTTACTAAAAAATGTCTCTCCCCCCAAGGCATGGAAACCATGCTGTAGCTCTGCCTCTGTAACTAGATTTAACATATCTGTGATGCCCAGTGTCCAAATCTGAATGGTTTAATGCTGCTTGGAATCATTATACACAGTTTAAGCATTTGGACGATGAGACACTTATGTCAACAGTATAAATTGGAAAAAAAACAGAGAGCATCTATGAATGTGGAAAATTGTATGCATCACATTTTGCTTAGATATGTGCATTAGATACTGACTATATATCCTTTCCCCACCAAGTCATTCCTGACAATGGGCTGTCTCCTCTTCTTGCAAATGGAAGTTAGCTGACTGCCATTTGGCAATAAGTTGAGTCATCCAGGGTTGCACACTTGCCAATTTGCCTGCATATCCATGCCAATAGACAAAGTAATGGCCTCAATTTGACAAGAGCTGGAAATTTCATCAGAAAACATTAAAGATTGGAAACTTAGTAAATAGAGAAAGGGTATTTCATTACAAACCCATCATAGACTTGACATAACTATGAGCCAAATATTCCTTAAAGATTCAGCTGGGAAGTTAAGTTTATGATTACAAGGTTTTAATAGGAATAACACCCTTGAGTGCCTCCTCTCTTGTTTTGGAGAGGTAAAGATATACTCAAATACCAATTTGGGCATAAAGTGCAGAAACAGAAATTCTCATTGTATGTTAACAATATTTGTGATCAGTTGATGGCATTTTTTGAAATTTGGCTCTGGGGTCTTACTTAGCACCACAGTCAGCAAAGGGCCAAACTGCTTTTTTGACTGGCTGAAGCTGTGCCTTTATAGAGTGATTTTTTAGCATGCCTGGCTAATTCAAGAGTTATGATTTAGGGGAATAGTCTAGCCATAATACCTGTCTTTATATGTGCATCATTTTTGTACTCCATGTGTCCTTATTCTTAGTAACTAGTGATTTATCCCTGACAATGTGTGGGGGGGGTATGTGTATGTGTATGACTGTGTACATTCTTATATGTTATATACGTGGCTTCTTGAAAAGCATTGCTCTCAAGAAAATTTCATGGAGATTACAAACATTAACAAGGGCAACAACATCATAAAAATTGCTCTCACAGGGTCATCTAAGCTGACATAGATTTACCTTCCATGATGATCTTCAGTCCTATTCACCTTTATGATATAAGCTCAGAGATTCATTTCTTTTCTTTTCTTTTCTTTTCTTTTCTTTTCTTTTTCTTTTGGAGATGTACTTTTGCTCTTATTGGCCAGGCTGGAGTACGATGGCATGATCTTGGCTCACTGTAACCTCTGCCTCCCAAGTTCAAACAATTTTCCTGCCTCAGCCTTCCAAGTACCTGGGATTACAGGCATCTGCCACCACGCCTGGCTAATTTTTGTATTTTTAGTGGAGGCAGATTTTCACCGTGTTGGCCAGGTTGGTCTCGAACTCCTGACCTCAGGTGATCCACCTGCATTGGCCTCCCAAAGTGCTGGATTACAGGCATGAGCCACTGCACCCGGCCACAGATTCATTTTCTATTTGCAAATAGGAAGATGTCCTCATGTTTCATAAAATGAAGTATTTGAAAGATTCTGACCATCAAAAGAATTTTTTAGAAGTGAATTCATATAGGAGATGCTCACTTTTGAGATAGACATTTTGCTACTTGTTATTTATGTATTCATATATTTTTATTTTTAATGAAGTATAGTTATATACAATATAATGCACAGATATTATGTATGCTCAGCTAAGCTAGCTTTCAAAATGGTACATATTTGTAGTAACACAATGTGAAACAAGATAGAGGATATTTCGTTCACATCAGAAAGTTCTCTTGGGTTGCTTGGTAGTCAATTTCCCCATCTCCAGCTGAGACTTATACCACCATAGAGTCTTTTTATCTGTACTTAAACTTCATATAAACTAAATAATATTCATTCTATTCTCTCTCTTTCTCTTTCTTACCTTTCTTCCCTGCTACCTCCGAGTGTGTGTGAGTAAGGGACATGTCTGGCTTCATTTGCTCAATATAATTTTTAAAATAATATTGTTACATATATCAGAAGACATTTCATTTGTATTGCTAGTAGTTTTCATTCCATTAATTGACCACAATTTGTTATTAATTCTCTGATTGATGGATATTTAGGTTGTTTCTAGTTCTGAGCTATTATGGGTAAGGCTGCCATGAACATTTTTGTGCATATACTATTCTAGTCCTGCTTTCACTGTTGAGTGAATATCTAGGAAAGAAATTACTGGATGATAGGATAGATGTATGTTATTTTTTAAAGAAACTGTCAAACAATTATCCAAAGTGATTTATCATTTTATACTCCTAGTAGCAGTGTATGAGAGTTAGTTTTGTTCAACATTGTCATCAACACTTGGTGTTATCAGTGTTTTTGATTTTTAGGCATTCCTGTTGGCCTAAAATGGTGTCTTATAGTAATTCTAATTTGTAGTGTTTGAAGTTGAACACTTTTTAAATGTATTTATTGATCATTTACATGTCTTTTTTAAAAGTATTGTTCAAGTATTTTGTTTATTGTAATCTTTTAACTCTTGGTTTCTAGTTCTTTATACATTTTAGATAGGAGTTCTTTTCAAAATACGTGTGTGTAAATATTTTTTTTAGACTTTGGCTTCTTTTCTTTTCTTTTTAATTTATATATTTTTTATTGCATTTTAGGTTTTGGGGTACATGTGAAGAACATGCAAGATTGTTGTATAGGTACACACATGGCAGTGTGATTTGCTGCCTTCCTCCCCATCACCTATATCTGGCATTTCTCCCCATGCTATCCCTCCCCAACTCCCCACCCCCCACTGTCCCTCCCCTTTTTCCCCCCGACAGATCTCAGTGTGTGATGCTCCCCTCCCTGTGTCCATGTGTTCTCATTGTTCAACAC
>PVKV010006054.1:0-12748 GCA_004027835.1 Alouatta palliata
GATGAGGAGGGGGAGGAGGGGCAAGCGGAGGAGGGGAGAAGGAGAATGAGGAGGAGGAGGGCGGAGAGGATAGGGGGAAGGCTAGGACCCCTCCTGTCCTTTCGCAGATGGGGCCCTGAGCGTGGGATGTGTCTGAGGTCACCCCTCAGGCATTAGCAGAGCCAGCAGTGTGATCTGGGTCTCCCAATCTCCCCAGCTCCCCAGGTGAAACCCTGGCCCACCACTCAGCGCATGCTGTGTAACCTCAAGGAGCCTCAGTTTCCCTCCATGTCAAGAGCATTTGCTAGGCTTGCCTGGCTGGGCTTCCAGAAGAAGTGGCACCTGTGGCTGTGCCCGCAGAATCCCACCAACACCTGACCCTCCAAGGCAGCAGCTGTGACAGCTACGGCCAATGCCAGCCCTGACATCTCTAAGCAAATCAGGCTCCCAGAGGACGGCAGCATTTGCATTCGGGTGTGTGAAAGCCCAGGGCAGTGGGCTGCCTCTGTTTGCAGCTCTGAGCCCCACACCCCCTCTTCAAACAAAGATAGATCCTGCTCCAAAGCCGGGAGGACTTGCCCTGGCCGGCTGTGCTGGGTGCCTCCCCTGCCTGCTTCCCGCCCACGTGCAGGGAAGGTGAGGGCAGGTGAGTGGCTGCCATTCCCTGGGCGGGGCTCCAAGGACCGCCCCTCCCCACCCTCTGCCCCGGGATGGCCCAACTCTACTGCCCAGACCAGGCTCATGCTGGGAGGTGGGCCATGACCTCCGAGGCCTCTTCTGGAAGCCACTGTGCCAGGTGGGGACCCACCCTAGATGTGTGGGTCACAGGGAGAGGGGGAGCGTTGGCCTCCAGGGAGGCAGGGCAGCACCCCAGCACACCAGGGCCTTCATACACCCTGGCCTGGGGGGAGGCAGTGCCAGGCCTGCCCTGGTCCCCAGAGCCCCTTGGGGCACAAAGAGGGACGCACGCTCAGTGCGGCTCTGGACAGGGCACCCCCAGGGTTGGCTTCCTGTCTGCCAGGGACTCCCCCACGGAGCAGGTCCCTTCCTTGGGGTTGGGGCACCTCCTTTCCTTCTGCAGAGAGTTCTGAGGAGGGGCCTGGCCTGCCCACCACAGCGGGATGGGGGAGCGGGGGGCTGCTGGGTGGCCGAAACTCCTTGGGGACTTTCCTCCAGGAACACCCCACAGTCCGTAGTGAGGCTCCCAGCCCAGGGCCTGGCTCGGGCTTCAGGGGCAAAGGCGCAGGGCAGCCTGGGCTTGGTCTCTCTGGGCCTCTGCCAATCCGAAGGGGAGGGTGGGACTAGAAAGCCCCCCATCCCGAACTCCTACGGCAACTCCATGGTCACAGCGTGGTCATCAGTGCCGCTCGGAACGCCAAGCCCTGGCTGGAACCCTCCTTCCAGGACCACAGATGTCACACTCTTGACCCCATTTTGCCAGCCCGAGACTGGGAGCCACGGCACCTGTCCTCCCACAGAGGGAGACCCAGGGGTAAATGTGTGGAAGCTGGGACCCCCAGGAGGAACCGAGCTCAGGGCCTGGGGGTCCTGGCATTGGGCAAAGGCAGGCAACTTGAGGGCTTTGCTGTCCCTGGCTGACATGGCCCAGCCCTACAGATAAGAGTGGTGGGGGCATCTGGGCCTTCCGGGACTCCACTGAGTACCCAGGCAGAACGGATGACATTCAGGGCTGGGGGACTTGGGCACTCACTGGATGGACAGACAGACACCTGCTGTGCCAGGCCTGCCAGACCCTCTGTCCCCGGCACTGGTTTCTTCCTGGAGCTAGTGGCTGGCTAGGGGGCTCTCCATGTACTCACGGCCAAGAGAGTCGGCCAGGCCAGCCACAGCCCCGTTCTGCTCCAAGTCGAGCCTGTAAAGCCAGCTCACTGCAGCCTGTGCAGGGGCTCCAGAATGGGTCTCACACGTCCCCTCTCTGACCCCCGTCCCCACCTGGCCTTGGTGGGTACAGGAGCGGGATGCTGCGGCGGTGGGTCCAGGAAGAGGACAGCACCGTCCTGATCGATGTGACGCCCCCTGAGGCAGAGAAGAGGGGCCCTTATGGGAGCACAGCCCACGCCTCAAAGGTAACACAGCGCCCAGGAGACCATGGCTCAACTCGGGAGGCCCTCCCCTGCCTGGGTCTGTGCCCCTGCCCTGGGCCCAGAGCCTTTTGGGGGTGGATGGGCATCACCGTGTTTCCCTGGCATCCCCTGGCAGCCCCAAAGCCCTTGCCACCCTGTCCTCAACACACAGTCAGAGCAGCACCCACCCTGGCCCGGCCGGGCTGCGGAGAACTGAGCAGATCCCACTGATGTTCAGACAGGAGCCCCGGGAGGGTGAGGGGGCCTGGCCAGGCAAAGGTAAGGCCAGGGCAGGGCCCTCCCTGTGGGGCCAGTCAGTGCAGGGCCACAGCGGCACCCAGGTCCATCTGTCACCGGGAGGCCACTATGGGGAGAAGCTGGGTTCCAGGTCTTACGGCCACGCAGGAGGCCCTGACCTTGGAGGGCCCTCTTCCTGGTCCTCTTGGGCCCCATATCTGATGTCCACCCCAGCAGCCCACAGATGGACACGGGGTCTCTTCCTGCTGCCCCAAGCACAGCTGAGATGAGCCTCCAGGGAGGGCACAGGGCCTCTCACCCAGACACTCAGTCACCACGGCCACCTCTGTCCTCAGGGCCACTTTGGGAGCAGTCCAGCTCCCCTCTGTCCCTGGAGGCCAGCAGGACAAGCACCCCTGGTCCTCGCCATGCTTCCGCCAACCTGACCCTTGCCATGGGCCTGGCCCAAAGAGAAGGGGAGCCGGCTGGAGGCCCAGGGCTGGCGGTGCCCTCTGGCCCTGCCTACCACCCCCCGTGCCTGCGTGTCCTGTGCCCACACACAACGGAAGGGCTTCCCCAACCTTGACCCCCACCCTTCAAACATTCTTCTGTGGTCCTGAGTGTCCTGGGGCAGGGTGGGGACAGGGGTTGGAGGCAGGGTGGGGCGGGATAGGTGTAGTCATCATGGGCAGATGCTGATATGCTCCTGCGTCCTCCGTGCCTTCCAGCCAGGTAGACAGCAGGCGGCTGGCTGCGGAGCTGGGAGCCCTGCCAAGCCCCGGATCGGTGAGCCCCTCCCAGCATCTGTACCACACCCATGTTGGTCCTGAGGGTGGGGACAGCACTGGGGTGCCCGCAGGGGCAGCAGGCCAGGGGTGGCCTCCTCAGTAGCCAGGCGCTTGGGGGCCAGGTGCACTGGGGTGAGAGCCTGGGGTGGGCAAGCCACAGTGGGAAGAACAGCAGGAAGGGGGGCTCCCTACTGATGGGGTGGGCTGGGAGGGCTCTGGAGAGCGGACTGGGCGGTCCCCTCCTTCCTCCTCCCGTCCCCTCCACCATCCTTTAGCTGTTCAGCCACAGCTCAGGTTGGTTCTGGCTCTTATCTCTTGCACCCCACCCCTTTTGTACCTTGAAATGTCTTTGATCCACTCCCAACCCACTGCCTCTGTGTGCCTGGAGCTACCACCGACTGCCGGGGATTGCACAGGCACCAGCCGGGCTCCCAGCACCCACCCCGCCAGCCTGCTGTCCCCTCAGCACTAGAGAGACCCTGACCTCCTACCACTATGATGGCTACTACTTAAAATCACAAGTGTTGATGAGGGTGAGCAGGAACTGGCTGACTTGTGCGTTGCTGGAGGGAGTGTAAAATGTGCAGCTGCTGTGGAAAACAGCAGTTCCTCCGAGGGTTAGGCGCACAGTTCCCATAAGAGCCAGCACGTCCATCCCCGGATGAGTGCTCCCAAGCACTGGATGCGGGCCCCGGGTCAGGGCTCACCAGCGCCGGATGCGGGCCCCGGGTCAGGGCTCCCAAGCGCTGGATGTGGGTCCCGGGTGAGGGCTCAGCAGCACTGGATGTGGACCCCGAGTCAGGGCTCCCAAGCACTGGATGCAGGTCCCGGGTGAGGGCTCAGCAGCACTGGATGTGGACCCCGGGTCAGGGCTCCCAAGCACTGGATGCGGGTCCCGGGTGAGGGCTCAGCAGCACTGGATGTGGACCCCGGGTCAGGGCTCCCAAGCACTGGATGCGGGTCCCGGGTCAGGGCTCCCAAGCACTGGATGTGGACCACAGGGAGATCTCAGTGCCCCTGCAGTGTCATCCACTGCAGCTGGAAGGGGTGCATTCCTCTGCTGGGACTGTCATAAGAAGTACTATAGCCCGCGGGGCTTAGATGGCAGAACTTTCTTTTCTCCCAGTATGGGGGCTGAAGTCCAAGGTGAAGGTGAGGCAGGGATGGTGGCTGGTTTTTTAAAACCTGACAGTGTTCATTTTCTCAGAATCCTCCACACGCATCCTCTGTGTGTGTGAGGCTTAAAGCATCCTTACAGTCACATGCGCAGCCCCAGCCCCACTCCCAGCCCCACCAGGCCCTGAGACCACATCGCCGGCCAGCAGAAGCTCCCCACCCTCCATTCCCAGACTGGCACCTCCCGAGATAACAATCATCTTAGACTTTCATATAAAGGTAGAATATATTTTATCCTCTGAGAAAACTGTGCCTTTTATCAATATTAATTGTGCCTAGAAAATTGTCTCCCATAATCATGCTTTACATCTGAGAATCTATTTGGCCTGGTATTTTAAAAGTTTTTTCAGTTTTGCTTGTTCTGTTTTGTTTCAGAGGGATTAAGGTATGCCTGATGTATTATTTTCCATATTTAGAAATTGAGCCTTTCAATCCATGAATATGGTATTTTTCTCCATTTATTTAGATCTCCTTTAATTCCTTCCTTCTTTTCTTCCCTCCCTCCCTGCCTCCCTCCCTCCCTTCTTTCATTTTCTTTCTCTCCCTTCCTTTCTTCTTTCCTTCCTTCCTTCCTCTTTTCTTTCGAGTTTGGCTTATGTTGCCCAGGCTGGAGTGCAGTGGTGCAATCTCAGCTCACTGCGGACTCTGCCTCCCGGGTTCAAGAGATGCTCCTGCCTCAGCCTCCTGAGTAGCTGAGATTACAGGCATGTGCCACCACTCCCGGCTAATTTTCTATATTTAGTTGAGATGGGGTTTTGCCGTGTTGGTCAGGCTGCTCTTGAACTACTGACCTCAGTCTGGGATTACAGGCATGAGCCACTGTGGCACGCCTTTAATTTCTGTTTTGCTTCTTTCATGAGATCGTTCCCATCTTTTAGTACATGTATTCCAAATGGCATTACTTTGAAAATTTCACTGCCTATTTGTCATAGGTATATAGAAATTATGTTTTTTTTTTTGTTTGATTCTCCTCAGTTACAAGCAAAGAAATTATGTTTTTTGTTTTTTGTTTTTTAAGATGGGATTTCACTGTGTTAGCAAGGATGGTTTCGATCTCTTGATCTTATGATCCACCTGCCTCGGCCTCCCAAAGTGTTAGGATTATAGGTGTGAGCCACTGTGCCCAGCCAGAAATTATTTCTTTTTTGGGTGGGAAGATGGAGTGTCGCTCTGTCACCAAGGCTGGAGTGCAGTGGCACGATCTTGGCTCACTGCAACCGCCACCTGCTAGATTCAAGTGATTCTCCTGCCTCAGCCTCCCCAGTAACTGGGATTACAGGCACCCGCCACCACACCCAGCTAATTTTTGTATTTTTAGTAGAAATAGGGTTTCACCATGTTGGCCAGGCTGGTCTTGAACTACTGACCTCAGGTGATCTGCCCACCTCGGCCTCCCAAAGTGCTGGGATTACAGGCCTGAGCCACCAAGCCCAACCACAATAAGATATTTTTGAAGAGAGAGACAGAGTGCCCACATTCTCATAACTTTTACTATAGTAAATTGTTATATTCTGTTTTGTTATTATTGTTCATCTCTTGCTGGACCTAATTCATAAATTATCCTTTACCATAGGAGTGTGTATCACAGGCACCTCTCCTAGGTATGTACAGGGAAAGGCCGTATATATGGGTTTGCTTCTCTCCAGTTTCAGGCATCCACTGGGCTGTGCAGATAAGGGGGGACTGGGTCGTCGTTACTGCTCAGTATAGGCTGTGAGTCTCAGCTGGAGGACCAGGGCGTTCCAGCCGGAGCTCAGATTCCCCAGCAGGTGTGTCCTCTAGAATCTTTGTCAACCACCAGCCTCCAGCAGCTGCCTGAGTGTGAACAGCTCAGTGCTCCAAGGCCTGGGGGATTATCTCACAGACCTGGCGGCTCCGTCTTCTTCCCGAGCTCCAGCCCCCTTAACAGAACCTGATTCAGATGCCCACTGGCTTCACCCACCAATGCCTCTGCTTGGGCTCTGTGGCCCTCCCCTGTGGTTTGGGAAATGCCCCCAGAAAGAAAGCCAGAGTGAAGGCAGGGCTCACCTTGCACGCTCCTCTGCTCACAGAAGTCTGCGCCCAGCAGCCATTGCCATCTCATGCCAGAAAAGCAGGGGCTTCGGAAATTTTCTCCAGCTTTGATGATTCTCTAGCAGCAAGGGAAGTCTGAAAGTGACTTAACCTGACGTCCTTGAAGACCCCTTTAGGAATTTGGGACTTACCTGCAGGAATGAGAGGCCATAGCGGGGATCTCACCGAGCCCTCTCCAGGCCTCTGTTCCCCACCCAGGCCAATCCAGGGCTGTCCTAGAACCGGGAAGCGCTCCCTGAGTCCGCCCAAACCTGGCTGCGACCAGAGAGGAGAGCGGGAAGGAACCAGCCCAAGTGTCCAGTGCCTGGCTCCCCTCGCATCCCGCTGGGATGCTGGCAGCCCTTCTCCTGGCCGGCAGCCGCCACTCAGCCATGCTCCTGCCTCTGTCCCTGTTGGCTCCCAGCAGACTTCGTCCTTGTTTGGGAGGAAGACCTGAAGCCTGACCGGCCGCAGGACAGTGCCTCCCGGGACAGAACAGACATGCACAGGACCTGGCGGGAGACCTTTCTGGATCATCTCCGTGCGGCTGGGCTGCGGGTAGACCAGGTATGTGGAGGCGGTCATGTGACTCATGACCTTGCTGCATGACTTTGCTACTCTGAGGGCATAATGTCCAGAGCCCCGGAGCAGATCAGGCCCCAAAGTCCTGCTGGACACCCCACCCACTGTGAGCTCCCTGTGGCTGGGAGCTGCTGCCCACGGACTGGGGTAAACACTGATCCCTCCTGGCACCCAGCTCATGCGTGGAAGTCGGAGCCCTCAGGGGTTCTGACACTACCTTTGCCATTCAACCATCCCACCTCCAACGTCAAAGCCTTGTGTAGATGTGTCATTTGTGATTATGACACTCAGTGTGCTTACAGAATTAACAGCTTAAAAAATCCTTTCACAGGCCGGGCGCATTGGCTCACGCCTGTAATCCTAGCACTTTGGGAGGCTAAGGCAGGCGGATCACAAGGTCAGGGGTTCGAGACCAGCTGACCAATATGGTGAAACCCCGTCTCTACTAAAAATACAAAAAAAAATAGCTGGGCATGGTGACATATGCCTCTAATCCCAGCTACTCGGGAGGCTGAGGCAGGAGAATTGCTTAAACTTGGGAGGAGAAGGTTGCAGTGAGCCGAGCTCACACCACTGAACTCCAGTTCAGCCTGGGCGACAGAGCGAGACTCTGTCTCAAAAAAACAAAGTCCATTCACATGTTTGATTTCAGTAATAATGGAAGGTACCATTTAGAATCATTTAAGCAAGAGGTCCAGGGAGTATGAGAAACAAGAACTAGCCGTGAAGATGCTGGGTGTGCGGGCGCAGGCGGGACGTGGGGCAGCTGGGGATTGGGGCGCAGATCCCAGCTCTCACCCCAAGGTGTCCCTGCCCCTCATTGCCAGGTCTGTCCACGCGGCTCCCTCCTTCTCCACCCTCTTCCGACCACCTTCCTCTGTTCCCCAGGAGCAGGCTGTGCTTTCACCTGTCCTCTCCCTGCCTGCAGAGTAATCAGTCCTGAGTTTTATGTCAGTCACACTCGTGATTACCATTTTCACATCATCAGGCAGTACAGCCTGGCTTTGTCTGTCTGAGCAGAATCGTGCATGGGGTCATTCCTGTGGCGAGGCCCGCCCGGGTGGTCATTCCGTCGGGGACTGCTGCTCCAGGCCCCGCCTTTGGCTTGCCGCAGGCAGCTCAGTGTATGAATGTGCCAGCCTTTGCTTATGGATGCCTGTGAGAATGGGCATTTGACTTGTTCCCAGTCTGGGATGATTATGAAAACCAGCTACTGTAAATTGATTCGTGTGTGTGCACATGTGTGTCTCTGTGCCCATGTGCAGGAACTTCTTCTGGGAGCAGGGGTTTCGCGCACAGGCGTGTGGCCACACCACTCCCCAACGTGGCAGCCGTTTCCACCATCGGCAGTGGGCTGAGGCCCCTTGCTCTGTGTCTCAACACTCGGTACTGCAGACTTTTATCATTTTACCAATCAGCTGGGACACAGTGGTGGCTCACCATGGGGTGTGTGTGTGTGTGTGTGTGTGTGTGTATTTTTGAGATGGAGTCTCACTCTGTTGCCCAGGCTGGAGTGCAGTGGCAAGATCTCAGCTCACTGCAGCCTCCACCTCCCGGGTTCAAGAGATTCTTTGGCCTCAGCTTCCTGAGTAGCTGGCATTACAGGCGCCCGCCACCATGCCCAGCTACTTTTTGTATTTTTAGTAGACATGGGGTTTCGTGATGTTGGCCAGGCTGACCTCAGGTGATCCACCCGCCTCAGCCTCCCAAAGTGCTGGGATTACAGGCGTGTGCCACCACCCCTAGCCTCAGCATGGTTTTAATTTGCATTTTCCCTGCTTTTTAAAGAGGTTGAGATTTTTTTTAACTTTCACTTTAGGTTCGGGGGTACATGTGCAGGTTTATGACATAGGTAAACTCATGTCACAGGGGTTTGTTGTACAGATTATTTCATCACCCGGGTACTTACCATGCAACAGTTATTTTTTCTACTCCTCTCCCTCCTCCCACTCTCCACCCTCCAGTAAACCTCAGCATCTGTTGTTCCCTGTGTCCACGACTTATCGTTTAGCTCCCACTTGTAAGTGAGAACATACAGTATTTGGTTTTCTGTTCCTGAAAAGTTTGCCAGGGATAACGGCCTCCAGCTCCATCCACATTCCTGCAAAGGACGTGCTCTTGTTCTTGTTGATGGTTGTGTAGTATTCCACAGCGTGTGGACCACTGATGGGCATCGAGATTCATTCCTTGTCTTTGCTACTGTGAACAGAGCTGCAGGCTGAGCACTGTTCACACTTATGGTCCATTTATGTTTCCAGTCTTGTGAATTGCCTTTTTGTGTCTTTTGCCCTTTTTTCTATTGGGTCGCTTGCCTTTTTCTTTTTTCTCGAGACAGGATCTTGTTCTGTTGCCCTGGCTGGAGCACAGTGGTGCAGTCACAGCTCACTGCAGCCTCAGTTTCCCGAGGGTCAAGCCATCTTCCCAACTTAGCCTCCTGAGTAGCTGGGACTACAGGCCCACACCACTGCACCCAGCTGATTCTTTTTTAGTTTCTGTAGAGATGAGGTGTCACTTTGTTGCCCTGGCTGGTCTGGAACTCCTGGGCTCAAGCAATCTGCCTGCCTTGGCCTCCCAAGTCACCTGCCTTATTTTTTTGAGACAGGGTCTGACTCTGTCGCCCAGGCTGGAGTGCAGGGGCACAGTCTCGGCTCCCTACCTCTGTCTCCCGGGTTCGAGCGATTCTCCTGCCTCAGCCTCCTGAGTAGCTGGGATTACAGGTGTGCACCACCACACCCGGCTAATTTTTGTGTTTTTAGTAGAGATGGGGTTACCCCATGTTGGCCAGGCTGGTCTCGAACTCCTGACCTCAAGAGATCCTCCAGTCTCAGCCTCCCAAAGTGCTGGGATCACAGGCGTGAGCCACCACACCTGGCCCCGCCTGCCTTTTCCTTATGAAGGAGCTTGTTGTCCGTTCTGGCCGTTAGCCATTGCTAATGTGCGGTTCATGTGTGACAGACATCTTTCCCCTGTCCTGGCTGGCTCGCGTGGTCATCATGGTGTCCTGGCTGGTTTTAACCTGCCGTGCACTGTTAGCCCTGCGTCCGACTCCTCCACTTTCCGTACCTTCCTTCCCCTCACTCACCTTCTCATTCCCACATGTCCTACGCCTTGTCCAGAACACACAGGGAGCAGCCCCCAGTTGCCACCCATCCTCCCCACCCCATGCTGCCACCCCCGCTATCCGTGGCTTCCTTCCAGGGCCTTCTCAGGTGTTGGCACATGGAGCCCACAGAGCCACCAGCCCCCTACTCCTGAGTTTGGACCAGCCTAAGAGTCTGGGAGGCAGAGATGAAAAGACACCTGCCTTTACAGTGGAAAAATTTGAGTTTGCAAGGTCATCATCCAGACTTGATCAGGGCTGCTCTTCAGTTGAGGGTGGGGGGACTACTGCAGGGGACACCGGTGGCCCCAGCACACTGCCCAAAGTGCGCCCGGTCTTCAGTCCACAGGACAGCTCTCAGTTCCCCGTGCACATCACAGCCAGCCAGGCCTGGGTCTGCCCTCCACTCTTCCACCTCGCCCAAGGTGGGGCTGGGGCTTTGGCATTTGGGCAACCCCAGATGGCTGTGAGGAACATGAGGGCTGAGGGCCCCTGGACTAAGGGCGGGGGCTGAAAAGCAGTTACACACTCAGAGGAGGTGCTTGTCTATTAGACTCAAGATCCAGGTCTCGAGCCACCCCGGGCTCCAGGAGCGCCTGTCACATGTTGGCACACATGTGCACACGTGTACAGACAGCAGTCCACCCATATGTACACACACACTGAAATGTGTTTGCACACAACATGCATGTACACCTGGTGACCGATCAAAAGTGAGGTGACCTTTCAATATTGAAAACCAAAAGCTGGAGGCGCTGCCCCTCAAGCCAGGAGGTGGGCATGGGTCAGCATGGTCTGGCCAGCAGGGTGAGGCTCTCTCTCTGGGGGAGGCTGCAGGTGACGCCCGCCCCAACAGCATGCTGTGTCTGCAGCGAATCTGTTGCCGGGGCCCACTCCCACCCGGGGGCTGTCAAGCTTGGTTGGCTTTCAGAGGCACCTCCGCGGGAGCAGATGTCATGACTCAAATGGGAGATTCAAAGCCAGTGGTTACCAGGGCTACAGAAATGCCAGTGTTTTCCTGAGTTTGAATGGACACACGTGTGCACACGTGTCCCAGGCATGCACCCTCAGGCTCTCATGGGGCCCTGGGTGCCTGCAGCTTGACGTCCAGGATGGGGACAGCACCGTGCGCTACGCCCTCCTCAGCGCCTCCTGGGCTGCGCTCTGCTACTACGCCGAAGACCTGCGCCTGAAGCTCCCCTTGCAGGTGCCCCGGACAGGTTGGGCGGGGGGGCCCCAACCAGGGTTATTTGCTCCCCCAACACCGAGTTCAGCCGTGATGCCGACAGCCCTGGGAGGGCTCCTCCTACTCACCCCGACACCAGGCCCCGAGAAACCTTCCTGGGCAAACGGCAGGTGGTGGCAGCCCCCGAGGTGGGCTCATGGGAGGTGGAGCCGGGTGAACAGTGTATATACACTGAGCTGACCACTCCTAGCCCAGGGCCCTGCTGAGGACGTGGGGTAGAGAAGACTGGCTCCCGGTGACCTCAGGAAGATGTGCCTGGACGAGGTCCGCCACCCGCTGCATGAGCTGGCCTTGACCCTCATGGCATGCGGGTGGCAGAGACGCCCTATTCACTGTTCCCGTCCCTTTTCCACTTGAGGGGCTCTGGGCCACAGACTGACAAGCTGAGCAGCCTCAGCCTGAGGCACTGAGAGGGGGAGGGGCTCACCTGGGCCCTGGGGGGGGTAGGGGCTCAGCTGGGCACTGAGAGGGGGAGGGGCTCCCTGGGCGGTGCAGGTCTGCTGCACTCCTTCCCGCTGCTGGTGCCCCTTCACCCATTGCCCAGTTTGCAAACTTGCACAGCCTCCACCCCCACCTGGGGGATTTGCCCTCCTCTCGGGAGTGGGAGGAGCCACCGATGTTTCCTTCCAGGAGTTACCCAACCAGGCCTCCAACTGGTCGGCCGAGCTGCTGGCGTGGCTGGGCATCCCGAACATTCTGCTGGAGGACGTGCCCGATGTGCCCCCCGAGTACTACTCCTGCCAGTTCAGAGTGAACAAGCTGCCACGGTGAGGCAGGGGCCCCGCCGCCGGAGGAAAGAACGGGAGCGAGTGGGACTCGGTGGATGAGTGAGCGGGCGAGGGGCAGCCCCAAGACTCTCCTCACTGGAGATTTTGGCGGGGAACTGAAGCCAGGTGGGCGCGCTCACTGCGTGTATTTCCAGAAGCCGCTGCGTCGGCCAGGCTAGGGCGGTCCTGCTGCCAGACAGATACCCGCCAAGGCCTAGTGGCTGGACATGCCAGGTCCAGGTCCTGCCAGGCACGCGTGTCATGGGGCTGCACGGCACCCCCTCACCACAGTCTCTCGGGGCCTGGACGACTGTGGAGGCAGAAAACAGGGACGTGTTTGGCCCATGCTGGCTCCCGGTTCTCCCTCCTGGAAACTACACCTGTGTTGTCCACACAGAAACCACTGGACAAAGCCAGTCCCCCCTGGCACCAGGCCTACAGACTGCGGGAGCCCAGAAGCGGCAGGGACCGCTGTCGGGGGCCAGTGCCAAAGGTGGCCTTTCTGCCACATGGGATGCTTCCTTTCGGGGCTGGCGGGAAATTCAGCCACTCACGGCTTCCCGAGATTCCGGTTTCCCAGGGAGGCCCCCCACCCAGCCACTGTCCACACTGCCCGAGAGCACCTTCGGCCCGGTGCTGGAGCTTTGGGGCAGCACACAGGATGGGGGGCACAGCTTGGCCCTCGGCACCACCCTGCCCTTGCCCGAACACAGTTCAGGTCCCCCTGCCCTGTGTGT
>PVKV010006054.1:12848-89064 GCA_004027835.1 Alouatta palliata
GCTCCTATGTGTGCTCCTGCCGTACTCCGGCATGTGCTCCTGCTCCTGCTCCTGCTCCTATGTGTGCTCCTGCCGTACTCCGGCATGTGCTCCTGCTCCTGCTCCTGCTCCTATGTGTGCTCCTGCCGTACTCCGGCATGTGCTCCATGCACCACATGCACCAGCGTGTGCTCCTGCACCCGTGCCCCAAACGTTCTGCACTGTTTACATGCCCACAGCTTCCTTGGGAGTGACAACCAGGACACCTTCTTCGCAAGTACCAAGAGGCACCAAATTGTGAGTGGGGGTCCCTGCTGCAGGGGGACCCCCAAACCCAGACCTGGATCTAATGATCCTGCCAGCCTCCAGCCTCCATGGATGCAGGAAGGCTCACTTTGGGATTAGAGGGTGGAGGCAGAGGCCTGGAGGCTTTGGAGACTTGAGAGGCTGACCTTACCTCACCATAAAGGGCAGGCCATGGCCTGGGATTGGGGAGGGGTGGGGAAGGGCCCAGTGCCCCTCAGGGACCCCAGGGCTCAAAATAGGTATTGGATTTATGGACCAGTGGGACAGCTGAGACCAGCTCCACGCAGAGTGGGTCCTGCTGGCTGGGAGCAGACCCACCCTGAGCATCCTCCGAGGATGGGAGGCAGCAGGTGCAGTTTCGCAGGCCCCAGGCACCCCGGCAGGAGGCTGGCTCTGAGGCCTGCGGGCAGGAAAGGGCCAGGCCAGGCCTGCCCAGGAGAGGCCCTGCTGACCACCATGGGGCACACGATCCCGTGGGCTGCCCAGACAGGGGGCAGGGCACACCCTGGGCACAGCTGACTCCCAGGCTGCAGTGTTCACTGTCACCCAGGGTGTAGGTCCAGAGTGGGCTGTGCACAGCCAGGCGGGGCCCAGCTTCGAGTGCAGACTCAACCCTACACCCTGCATGGCTCTGGTCAAGGCCTCTGAGCCTGTAGAGTGGGAGAGTGAACGCCACCTGGTGTAGGGGTGCCCTGAGTGAGAGGTGGTGACACAAAGCCCCAAGCCTTGCCTTTTTTTTTAAAGATGGGGTTTCACCATGATGGCCAGGCTGGTCTTGAACTCCTGACCTCAGGTGATCCACCCACCTCGGCCTCCCAAAGTGCTAGGATTACAGGCGTGAGCCACCGTGCCCGGCCTAAGCCTTTCCATTAGATAGCTGTTGTCACCAGAAGGCTGCGGGAGCCATCCGTGGCCTTGGCCTGAAGACAGGCTATTGAGGACGTATCACGTGACAGGTGACCTCCGCCATCCTCCATGCCCCCTGCAGGTGTTTGAGATCCTGGCCAAGACCCCGTACGGCCATGAGAAGAAAAACCTGCTTGGGATCCACCAGCTGCTGGCAGAGGGTGTCTTTAGCGCCGCCTTCCCACTGCATGATGTGAGTTCGGGGCTGGGGGCTCCAGCCTGCGCATGGGGGATGAGTCCCCTCAGGTCCTGCTGGCCCCCAGGGAGGTGGGTGTGGAGCAGGCATAGTAGCCAGCGCAGCCACCCAGGAGTCAGAGCACTAAACGCACACACATTCGGTGATGTGGCAGGCCATGCCGTGGCCCTTCCAGGGCCTCAGGTCCAGCTTTGCTGGGACCGCAGCCCACACTGTGGTGCCTAACATGGGAACAGGCCGGTCCCTGGGATCTAGATGCTACCGCTCAGGCTCTCTGGGTAGCATCTCTTGCTGGGAAAGACAGTGAGGTCTCCTGTCCCCCTCCAGAGGCTGGGTAAACTGAGGCAATGCCAAAGAGGGCACTAAGCATGGCAGCTACCGCTGCACTTGTTCTTGTCAGCCTCCATCATCCCTGAGAAAACAGCGATGGGGGGGCAGGAGGCTATTTACCTGCCCCCCCATCCAGGCCTCCACCTCAACTGAGCAGGGGAGGGCATCGCAGGCACCCAGGGCATCAGGGGCTTGGTGAGACCCAAGCCCACTGCTGCCTGGCCGTGGGGCCAATCCTGCCCCAACGCCGTCATGAGGGTAAAATGAAAAAGTGGGTGTGGAAATGCCAGGTGTCCCACCTCACTGGGGCAGCGCGGCTCCTCCTACCAGCCAGGGCTCAGGATGCACAGCTCGGGACACTAGCCTGGGGAATCTCCAACCCAGAGAAGGTGCTGGGCCCGGACCACGACCACTGGCTTCTCCCAGGGTGGCCTCTCCAGGCCCTTGCCCCACCCTAAACCCTTGCAGCCCAGGAGTCAGAGGGGCCTCACCACACAGAGAGGTCCTCCCAGACCACCCTGACCCCACCTTCCACATGACTCTATTGTTTTCTTCACGTGGCAATCCCAAATTCCCAGGCTGGTCTGCCCGTGTCCCATGAAGCCCACACACGTACAACAGTGCCCAGGGGGTTAAATAGGGGGAGCCTCCCACCCACAGGCCTCTCATCCCCAGGGCCCCTTCAAGGCACCCCCAGAGGGCCCGCAGGCTCCGCGCCCCAACCAGCGCCAAGTCCTTTTCCGGCACTGGGCACGCTGGGGCAGGTGGAGCAAGTACCAGCCCCTGGACCACGTGCGCAGGTACTTTGGGGAGAAGGTGGCCCTCTACTTCGCCTGGCTCGGTGAGTCCCCCCCGCTGCCCCCAGACCGCCTGCGCTCCCCTAGCTTAGCTTGGTCTCAGGTTGTAACAGTTTGCCAGTCTGTGCCCCTGGAGCGCAGCGTGCATGGGAGCTTGGCCGGTGGGCGCTGCTCTCGGCCTGGCCTTGCTGACTCCTGACGGGCTGCGCTCCTGGCTCTCACCCAACCCAGTCACTCTAAGTGGGCGCCATGACTACGCTGCACTCTGGCCTTCTCGTGCCCCAGCGACAGTGCTGAGAACCCCTTCTGCGGGTGGGGGTCTCTCCTGACTCCCTCCCCAACTGTCACTGGTCCCCCAGACGCAATCCATGAGGCCCTGGGGCTACTCTAGGAACTTCCATCCCAGGGAGGTTGCCCCTGCCTGGGTCCAGGCCAAGCCTCCCGTCTCCAGGCAGGTCAGCGCCTTCTAGATGCCCATCTGTCTGCGCTAGGCAGCCCCAGGGCCGTTCCTCCTGGGTCCTGGCTGCCCTCACCCTTCTCCGCTCTCAGTGCCCTCCCTTCCCCATCCTGGGTCAGCCCCAACCCCTTTATTCTGTACTCCAGAACTTCCAAAGGCCTTTCTCATCCCCATACACTGCCCCACAGTGGACCCAGACAGTGGAGCCTGCCAGGGCAGTGGGCGGGGCTGGTGGGCGTGGAAGGATAGCCGGGGCACAGCCCTGGGGCAGAGGCATACCCTTGTGTGCCAGGACCCACCTGGCCGTCTCGGGGCCTGAGCAGCGCCCTGGGACAGCATGCCAGGCTGGGGCCTCTGGGGCAAGCAGGGATAAGGCTGCGTCTGCGCTCCAGGCAGACTTGTGTTTCACAGCAGTCACTGTGGCCAGCAGAGTCAGGCAGGAGACAGGACGCCAGGTCCGGGTCTGGACTAGCCCCATGGAGGCAGATGGGGGTGCATGCTGAGGGCCCAGGGTAACGAGGGGATGTGCCTCTGGTCAGGTGAGGCAAGGGCCAGGGTGGGGGTTGGGTGGTGGGGAGGGAGGCACCCGGAATGACCTGTAGCTTCCCTGGGGCTGGAACAGAAGGGTGCGGTCCACAGTTCTGCGGTGAGCAGGACGTGGCGGGACTTCTCCCATCCATCCTGGGCAGGTTGGTTGGAGTGAGCTGGGTGAGGAGAGGCATCTAGAGGTGGAAAGTCAGGTGGGCTGAAGCCCCGGGAGCACTGGCGTCGGTCAATGTGGCAGGGGTGTCCAGAGTCTAGGGCAGAGGCCCAGGAGTGTGGGGTCATGCCAGAGCTGCCAGGGAGAGCTGCGCCCCTCTTGGCTTCCTCGCATTGGGCCCCAGCGCCCCAGCTGGGTGGAGAGTGGGTCCCTGGGGGACAAGCATGGCTGTGCCGACCCCTACCTGGGCCCCATGCCTGGGTTTCTAATGGCGGACCCCTGCTGTCCCCTATGCAGGGTTTTACACCGGCTGGCTCCTGCCAGCAGCAGTGGTGGGCACGCTGGTGTTCCTGGTGGGCTGCTTCCTGGTGTTCTCAGACATACCCACGTGAGTGTTCTGTCAACACAGCTCTGGGGCCTGGTGCTGGGCCTCCAGAGGGGTGTGGGGTAGGGGGACCTGTAGGTGCTAGGGCCTGTGCAGAGAACTGGTGATTGAGGTGATTGGTGAGCACATACCTGTCCTCAGGAGTGTCATAGAGAGCCCTGTGGACGTGGCTGAAAGGCTGGCAGGTGGGCAGGAGTGCCCCAAGGCTGACAGGGGATAGGAGTGCTCCCAGGCTGACACAGGTGGGCAGGAGTGCTCCCAGGCTGACACAGGTGGTCATGAGTGCTCCCAGGCTGACACAGGTGGGCAGGAGTGCTCCCAGGTGGACAGGAGTGCTCTCAGGCTGACACAGGTGGTCAGGAGTGCTCCCAGGTGGACAGGAGTGCTCTCAGGCTGACACAGGTGGGCAGGAGTGCTCCCAGGCTGACACAGGTGAATAGTAGTGCTCCCAAGCCGACACAGGTGGGCAGGAGTGCTCCCAGGCTGACACAGGTGGTCAGGAGTCCTTCCAGGCTGACACAGGTGGTCAGGACTGCTCCCTGGTTGACACAGGCGAATAGGAGTGCTCCCAGGCTAATTTTATTGATACTAACTTGTTTATTAAAATAACATAAGATTTCTTACAATATTAATAAGTGACTGGGCTTATGTTTTAGGTTATCATGGAACCAAAATTTCAGAAACTTATCTCAGACATTGTCATGGCATATATTTTTAAACAAGGATTTTTTAAAGAAATGCTGGGCCTGGCGAAGGCAGTGGTGGCGAGAGAGGACAAGGGAGGACTCCGGCTGGGAGAGCAAGCGTCCCCTCCCCTGCCAGCTCCTACCCCTCACCCCATGCCTTGCAGGCAGGAGCTGTGTGGCAGCCAGGACAGCTTCGAGATGTGCCCACTTTGCCTTGATTGCCCTTTCTGGCTGCTCTCCAGCGCCTGTGCCTTGGCCCAGGTATGAGAAGGGGTGGGTGAGGTGGGGGATTTGGGAGTAGGGGGATAAGGAGAGTGGCTCCCCTGGTCCTGGTCCTGGTCCTGACTCTGCCTGCACCAGCCCCTGTCTTGCTTGTTACCACATAAAGGAGCTCCTTAAGCTTTGTTCTCTCACCCGGAATTGGGGTCATGCCTGGCCCCCACCTCCTAGCACGTGGCAGAGTGTCTATACACAGCAGTGGCCCACGTTAGTGCTTCCAACTCACGGAGACCCCCCATGCCAGGATGCTACCTCTGGCACTCTGGGGGAACCTGGCCCTTGGCTCCAAAGCAGAGAAACCCTGGAGCCCTCAGGGCACAGGCAGAACCAAAGGTTTGGACTTGAGAGCAGAATTCTCGACTTACGAGACCTGGGCAGGAAGCTCCTGCAGTCTCTGAGCCCCACTGTCCCCATGCCCACCCAGCGTGCTTCCTGGCTCTGTCCACCTTCCCAGGGGCCTCATGGCCTTGCTTGTACGCCACACACACTGGACCCAGAGCCCTGGGCACCACCAGTGGGCCACACACCCTTTGATCTCACTCCTGAGTATCCACCTGGGTCTTTCCTAGGACCACACATCGGACTTAAAACAGCAGAAGCTTAATCTCACAGACCCGGGGCCCCAGTTCAGAATCAAGGTGTTGGCAGGCTGGGCTGGTTCTGGGGACTCAGCCCCAGGCCTCTCTCCTAGTTTCTGGCGCTGCTGGCAGTCCTCCGTCCCACCTGGCCGTGGCTGCCTCACTCCAGCCCTGCTTCTGTCTCCACCTGGCCTTCCCCTCTCTGTCGGGGTGCTGGTTCCTCTTCTCCCCTCTTGCAAGGGTTTGTCCAGGGTCCTCTCATCTGGAGATCCTTTTTTTTTTTTTTTTTTTTTGCCATCAGCCTTTCCATTTTTGTCTGAGGATCATCTGGAGATCCTGACCTTACCTCTGAAAGGCCCTTATTCAAATAAGATTACATTCTGAGGTTCCCCATGAACATGTCTTTTGGGGGCCAGAATTCAACTCACTACAGTTCAGCCTCCAACCTCTGCTCCCCAAAACTTCATGTCCATCCCATGTGCAAAATACACCCACCTCATCCCAACATCCCCGAGTCTCACCCCTTACAGCATTAACTCTAGGTCCAAAACTTTGTGAAAATGTCATCAGTTCAGACAGCCCCAAATCATAGCCTCAAAGTCAGGTGTGGGTGAGAGCTGGATGTGAACTGTCCTGAGGCAAAATTCCTCTCCATCTGTGGGTCTGCGCTTCCAAAACACAGCGGGGTGTGTGGGGCGGGGGATGCGCCCTCCGTTCCAGGAGGAAGGACCTCTGGATGGAACAAGGGGCCTCCAGTCTCAAGCACGTCTGGACGCGCCCCATCCCGCCACAGGCCGGCCGGCTGTTCGACCACGGCGGCACCGTCTTCTTCAGCTTGTTCATGGCACTGTGGGCCGTGCTGCTCCTGGAGTACTGGAAGCGGAAGAGTGCCACGCTGGCCTATCGCTGGGACTGCTCCCACTACGAGGACATTGAGGTGAGCCGCCCCCACTGGGCCATCGTCACGCCCGGCGAGGGCGGCCACTGAGCGCCGGCTCCCTTCCAGGAGAGGCCTCGGCCCCAGTTTGCCGCCTCAGCCCCCATGACGGCCCCGAACCCCATCACGGGTGAGGACGAGCCCTACTTTCCCGAGAGGAGCCGCGCGCGCCGCATGCTGGCGGGCTCCGTGGTGATCGTGGTGATGGTATGCAGTCCCCCGGCCTCCACTCACGCCTCCGTCCTCCTGCGCACGTGAGGGTGTTTATCCACCATCCCACCTTGGTGCCGAGGCCAGATGCCTCCTCTGGGCTCAGAACCCTCTCTCCCTGCAAAGGCCCCCACATGCCTGGGCTCCAGGTAGGGGCTGAGCTGGGGGCTTGGCTGTGGAGTCCTGGCTGAGAGCAGGTGTGAGTCATGCAGAGGGCTGGGGAGGAGCTCCCCGTGGGTGTGGGCATGGGGCATCTTTCAGGCAAGGAGGTTGGTTTCAAGAAAAAGGCAGGCAGCAGGGGAGTTCCCTGCACCCCGTCTTGCCTTCCAGCCAAAGGGCTTCCTAACAGAACCCCTCCCACCCCTGCCAAGATGTCAGGAATCCCCAGTTCCTGGGGCGGAATGGCTCTCTGACACTCACAGTGGCTGCCTTGATGCCCAGATGTGGCCCAGCCTCTAACCCTAAACCCACCCACCTCTGCCTGAACAGCCCACCAGGAAGGACACAGCCTGGGAGCACAGCGGGGCTGGAGGTGGGGGGCTTCCTAGAGGAGGCAGTCCGAGGGCCAGAGTGGACTAGAAGGGCTGTCAGGGGCCATGGCCTGAGGTGATGGGGTGCCCAAGCCCCTGTGAAGGAGCTCACGGGCCTCCCCGCCCTGCAGGTGGCCGTGGTGGTCATGTGCCTTGTGTCCATCATCCTGTACCGCACCATCATGGCCATCCTGGTGTCCAGGTCGGGCAACACCGTCCTCGCCGCCTGGGTGAGCCTCTGCCGGCTGCCTTGGGGGGTCCGGAGCAGCCTCTTGTCCAGCTCTGACCGCCTGTCTCCCATCAGGCCTCACGCATCGCCAGCCTCACAGGGTCTGTGGTGAACCTCATCTTCATCCTCATCCTCTCCAAGATCTATGTGACCCTGGCCCACGTCCTGACACGGTGGGGTGAGTGGGCCGGGGCCAGCCAAGTGCTGACCGGGCCCCCTGCCAGCCCCAAGCCAACACGACTGTCACTCACTGACACGCAGGGCTGCTCATTTCTGTTTCTTTCTTCATGTTTTTTTCTTTTGAGACGACCTGACTCTGTTGCCGGGGCTGGAGTGCACTGGCACAATCATGGCTCACTGTAGCCGTAGCCTTGACCTCCCAAGCTCAAGGGATCCTCCTGCCACAGCCTCCTGTGTATCTGGGACTGCAGGCACGCACCACTGTGCCCAGGCTGGTCTTGAGCTCCTGGCCTCATGGTGATCCTCCTGCCTGGGCCTTTCAAAGTGCTGGATGACAGGCGTGGGCCGCAGCACCTGGTTTTCTTTCTCTTTCTTATTTTTTGTTTCTGGCACCCCAGGTGGGACACAATTCCTGGTTTGGGATGCCAACGCCCCCATTTCTAAATGTACAGACTGAAGGTGTCTGAGCCTCCCCAGAGGCCCCCTTAAAAGAGCAGTCAGTGGGGCCTTCCTGGGGAAAAAGGACCCTGGGGGCACTCAAGCACCTGAGGAGTTCTCGCCCCTCCACAGGGCCCCCCTCCAGGCTGTGAGGTCCCCAGGCGGGAGCCGTCCCTGTAGAATAGGGCCGCTGAGCTGCTGCTGGGGGTGGCGTGGGGATCGGCCGCTGGCTGGGGAGTTCCCGGGGGCAGCTGCCTGTCAGTTCTCCCCTCTTCCTTCCTCTCCCCTCTGTCTTCTCTTTCCCTGTCTCATTTCCTGGGGACCAGCCCATTCTTTCCACAAGCTGCTGCCTCTCACCAGCCCTGTTCTAGCCCTGGGGGTGAATAACCGTGAACAAAAGCTGTCAGCCCTGCCCTGGAGCCGGGGTTCTAGGAGAGGCCCCGGAGTGGAGGAGGGCTGAAGTGCTGAGGAGGGAGTGCCCCCTCGTGGGCAGCCAGGGGAAGGTGGGCATCAGGAGAGACCTGAGGTTCCTGGTGCTGGGCGGCCAAAGGCGGGGCCCTGAGGGGAGCCGTCCAGCTGTTTCTGCAACTGTGGGGCGCTATGCCTCCCATAATCTTTAGCCTTTTAGGCGCCCACCTCCGGCACCTGCACCGGGGCCCAGTCCCCTGCACGGCCTTGGCCTCGAGCCTCGATTCTGTTCCTCAGACCCAGCCCCTGACCTCATCCGTGAGCGCCACATGAATTATTAGCGTTGGGATATAGGGTGTCACCCATTTTCCCAGCTCCCCCTAACATGTTTTGGGTGACTTTGGAACTGTCACATCTTTTGCCCCTGACTTTGAATCTCTTTTTTTTTTTTAAGACGGGGTTTCACCATGTTGGTCAGGCTGGTCTTGAACTCCCGACCTCAGGTGATCCACCCGCCTTGGCCTCCAAAGTGCTTGGATTACAGGCGTGAGCCACCACACCCGGCCTTGAATCTCTAAAATATCTGGATGACATGGCCTTTTCCTCACCCCTGCATAGTGAGGTGGTCCTAGGAGAGGGGGTGTCTAGTTGGATGCTGGTAACTCCCCCAGGGACTGAGCCTGGGCTCTCCGTGCCACAGAAATGCACCGCACACAGACCAAGTTCGAGGACGCCTTCACTCTCAAGGTGTTCATCTTCCAGTTTGTCAACTTCTACTCCTCCCCCATCTACATTGCCTTTTTCAAGGGCAGGTGGGTGCCCCCACCCCACCCCGGCCGCAGCTCGCCCTGCTTGCTTTTGCTCATGCTTCCCAGCTGCGTGGGTCCCGGGCTTCATCCAGCATGCTCAGGGAGGGCGGAGGATGGAACAGGAGACCCGGGCAGGGGACGGGGGCCCATGCCGCCCTGCACCTCTGCCCAGACGGGGGCTGCCCACCTCTTGGCCCCCCCAACTCAGGGGTCCACAGGAGGCCGTTGCAGCCTGGAGTCCACAGGTTACGCCCCACCAGGGCAGGCGCGGCAGCTCTGCTCAGGCCTCTCCCCGCAGCCTGGGAGGTGGGAGCAGACAGGCAGGAACCCGGCAAGGCTCATGACCTTAACTTCGCCCCAGGTTTGTGGGATACCCAGGCAACTACCACACCTTGTTTGGAGTCCGCAGTGAGGAGGTGAGTGTGCCCGAGGCCGGGGCTGGCTGATGAGCGTGTGCTTCCTCTCACTGCCGTTCGAGCTTCGACTTGCGCAGGCAATGCTTCCTCCCCCGCCGGCCACCTCCTCGCAGCTGCCCACTCAGGACTTCCAGCCTCTCCTCACCGCTTACTCTCACCCCAGTATGCCCCATTCAGAACCACACCCTAGACGCCTCAGGCTGGGTGCAGTGGCTCACGCCTATGATCTCAGCACTTAGGGGGCAGAGGGAGGAGGTCGCTTGAGCCCAGGAGCAGGGGCTTGTGTCACCAGCTTGGGTGACACAGCGAGACCTCGCCTCCACACAAAAAAACAAGCAAATCAAAAAGTCGACCTCACCCGAGTTATCCCGGCCATATTTCTCTTTCTCCATTTTAGCCCAGTTCATGCCTGAGACAGGTGCGACCCGTTACGCTGGGTGCAGAGTCTCGGCACACGGGGCCGCAGAGGCTGGCTTCCCTCATGGGCTTGCTGTGCTGCGGCCACGGCTGTCCTCTCCTGACCAGCACAGTGGGCTCTGCCTTTCTTAGTGACTCCGTCACATTTTTTTCCCATTTTTTTTTTGAGATGGAGTTGCATTCTTGTTGCCCAGGCTGGAGTGCAATGGCATGATCTTGGCTCACTGCAACCTCGACCTCCCAGGTTCAAGCGATTCTCCTGCCTCAGCCTCCTGAGGAGCTAGGATTACAGGCATGTGCCGCTGCGCCCGGCTAATTTTGTATTTTTAGCAGAGATGGGGTTTCTCCATGTTGGTCAGGCTGGTCTCAAATTCCTGACCTCGGGTGATCTGCCCACCTCAGCTTCTCAAAGTGCTGGGATTACAGTGACTCTGTAACTCTAAGAGCGAGGCATGAACCTGGTTTTTCGGAACGTAAATGGAAGTTGACCTGGTGAGGATGAAGCATTGCTGTCATGCGGGGATCCCTGCAAAGCAGACCCCGAAACAGAGATTCTGGTGCAAGTAACTGACATGTGCATCACCCCAGAAGCCGTCTCCACTGTGCCACAGACCCTCCAAGACATGTAGAAAAGCCCTAAAAACTGTCCCTGGTACACGCCACGGCCCATCCTGGGTGAGGGCCTGGCACACCCCAGCAGCCGCGGTCACAGGCAACAGGGTGGGTGCGTCTGGAGCCATCCACAGGTGGCCTCTGGCCTGGGGCATAAGTGGGCCCCTGCTGAGAGCCTGGCCTGGAAGACCACCTTTTGGAGGAGGAGGGCGGAGAAAAACTTCGCATGGGGCCTGGGCCGTGTCAGCCCAGCTGCAGGGTGGCTGCCCTGGAAGAGGTGCTATTTTCCTGTGAGAGGGGAAAGGGCAGGCTGGGGATGGAATGGGGGCTGTGGCTATGGGTGCCACAGTGGACCAGCCAGAGGGCTTTCCATTGTAAGTGGGAAACCGGCTCAAACAAAAAAAGGGAGTTTCCTTGGCTCCTGTGAGGAAAACGCTCAGGGCGCTGCAGGCTCAGGTATGAATGAGCCAGGTGTTTTAAAACGCTGCACTGTGTTCCCAGCATGGCTGTGTTCTCAGAAAGCCGCTCCCCACCTGGAGGGAAGGTGCCCGACACTCTTGGACATAGCACCCCTTGCAAGGCAGGGGTTCCCAGGAACTCCCTGGGTCCACCTCAGTGGCTTGAACCGGGTCACCGATTGGGGGCTGCCCTGTGGGTCTGTCCTGAAGCCGGAGGCTGTAGTCAGCCCTATGGACGCCCATAACGGGTCTCCAAAGGAAAACCGGTGCCATTAGGTTCACAGAGCAGCGCCCCCTGCGGCCGTTCAGAAGGGCGGTGGGGGCCGGGAAGAGGGCCGGCCTTGAGACCAGAAGGATGGGCAGGAGAGTGGCAGGTCCCTGTCCTGGCTGACGTGAGCCCTGCTTCTGCAGTGCGCGGCTGGAGGCTGCCTCATCGAGCTGGCACAGGAGCTCCTGGTCATCATGGTGGGCAAGCAGGTCATCAACAACATACAGGAGCTCCTCATCCCGTGAGTCCCCCACTCCGCCCTGGGTGGCATCCCAGGACCAAGGGACCCCAGAGCACCTGGGGGTAGCAGCCTCCAGCCTGGCCCTAGCTGGGAGAAGAGGTGAAGGGGAGGCAGGGTCGGTCCCTTCCTGGACACTAACACCTTGTGTGGGGAGGGGAATGAGGAGTGCGCCGGGCCATCTGCCCCGGGCTCTGGACTGCCCACCCTGCAGCTGCCCTGTGGCTGGCTGAGGTGTTCTGGGTTATGGCTGTGGAAGGCGCTAACCCTGGGACCAGCTTTGGGGAGGGGGCCTGGGTTCCTGGGCCCAAGGCTGGGGTGATGGCTCTGTCCATTCTGAGACGCTTCGGCTGGGCCAGAGTGGTGTTTGGTGTCCCCAGCCCCTCACACAGAGCGAGAGGGAGGAGGAAAACAAGGCCCCAGGCCCCAGGCTTGATCCTCAGACATGTCGTGCCTCATATGCCCTTCCCAGGGACCCCTGACCACAAGGGTCTCATCTCTCTAGTGCCACCTCTACTGGCAGGCACTGTGGCCCCCATCAAGGCAACTGGGTCTCCCTCACAGGCCAGAGTCCTTCAAAGAGGCTGCCCAGGGCCTCTCCTCCCACTCAAGGCCAGATTGACCTGACCACCCTCCCAGCACCCCCGGAACACCTGATTTTCCCCCAGAAAGCAGCTCCCAAGTCAGCACTGACTTTCCTGGGCCATCACAAGTGGCAGTTGGGAGACAGTGGCTGTGCCGCATCCCGAGAGGATGGCCCTGCCTCTTGGGACTGTTGGGGCTATGAAGCCACACGACCATAATGTGGAGAGCGGAATTCCGTGCCTGGCAGGAACAGGGCATGGATGAGTGGCAGTGTGATAAAGCAGCATGCACACATGCCCCCGTGCAGGGCAAACCCATGTGGGCCCCCATGGCATCTGCTTTCCCTGGCACACGGCAGTGGTCCTCGTCTACTCCCTCCCAGCTTTGGCAGAGCTCTTGGCACTGTTTGCAATTCTAGGGGGAGCCCATTCCCCCTAAAGCCTTAAGGAACAATGCAGGGGTCTGGGAGGGTGGACTGTCTCCCCCATTAGACCGACGGACACAGACGCTTTCACTGAGTCCCATCTGCAAAAGTGTTGGCTCCCACTGGGTCCACCCCTCGGCCCCAGACCCATCCCTCCCTGCAGCTCTTTAACTGCAAAGCCACAGGTTCATCCTGACCACATCTTGCCCAGGACTATAGCAGCCGCTGAGACCCACGTTGGATGAACGGCCATTTTGCTGTTTTCCCGTCCCCAGGAAGCTAAAGGGCTGCTGGCAGAAGTTCCGGCTTCGCTCCAAGAGGAAGGCGGGCGCTTCTGCAGGGGCTGGCCAGGAGCCCTGGGAGGCCGACTACGAGCTGGTGCCCTGTGAGGGTCTGTTTGAGGAGTACCTCGAAATAGGTAGGAGCCCGTTAGCAGCTGCGGCAGTGGCCCGCGCGGGGGGGAGGTATCCGCAGCCACTTGCTCAGGGGTCTTCCAGCCTGACTACAGCCGCCCTGAAATGTGCTGTGGGGGTGGGGTGGGGACAGAGGATCAGGTCTGAGAAGAATCCAGAAAGGTATTCTTTTCCCTCCGAGAGTGCCCGGGAGGGTCAGCTGAGGACGGGGGGACTCCTGCACAAGGAGGAGGCCCCGGGGCAGTTGTGGAGCTCCCCTGGGCCAGAGCAAGGGAAGGATTAGGAGAGCAGGCCCCGAGGGCTGACAGAAGTCCTCCGAGGGTGAGGCCGCACTGGGAGGCAACCGCCTGGAGAGAGATGTCCCCAGAAGTCCCCTCCATGCCTGTGCTATTTGCTGGACCCACACCTGTCACCTTGCCAGGTGGTGGCTGGTGCCAGAGGCTCACTGCCTGCACGGGTGGTGCATTCGGGGCGGGTCTGCGTCCCTTGTGCTGTCCCTGCAGTGCAGGGTCTGACTGAGCTGACCGAAGGGAGAAGGAATCAGGCAGCTGTTTTTTGTTTTGTTGTTTTCGAGATGGCGTCTCGCTCTGTCGCCCAGGCTGGAGTGCAGTGGCGCAATCTCAGCTCACTGCAACCTCTGCCTCCTGGGTTCAAGAGATTCTCCTGCCTCAGCCTCCTGAGTAGCCAGGACTACAGACGCGCATCACCACGCCCGGCCAATTTTTGTATTTTTACTGGAGACCGGGTTTCACCATGTTGGCCAGGCTGGTCTTGAACTCGTGACCTCCGGTGATCCACCCGCCTGGGCCTCCCAAAGTGCTGGGATTACAGGCGTGAGCCACCGCGCCTGGCAGGCAGCTCTTAACCTAGCAGGCGGGCACTTGAGCCAGAAGGCCCCGGAGCGCCCCAGTGTAGCCGCGACCAGGCCAGTTCCCAGGGTGAGGAGTGGACGCCCTGACCCACCGCCACTGTACCCTGGACTCCGACGGTCTCCCTAGTAATTCTCACAGAAGACCCAGGAACCCCTTCCAAAGAGCCGTTTCCTAACAGCTCCCCTGAGGAGTGAGCGGAGAAGCCGGTTGTGAAATTGGAAGCAGTTTCTGCTCCCACTCCCGCCCTGAGTTAGTCCCTGAGTTCACTGAACCCAGGAAGGGCCGTGACCAGCCAGAAACGGGAGCGCAGGGCAGGACAGCGGCCTGGGTCTGGTCAGGGGAGGTGGCCCGGGCGCCGGCGGTGCAGGACGAGGGCCACCAGCAGGCAGGGCTGAACGCGCGGCGCGGGCCGGCGGCACCACGTGGACTGGCAGGTCCTCCGCGTGGGGCGCGTTCCCAGCGCTGAGGGCGGACAGTGGCGGGAGCCCGGCCATGTCCCCCGCCCCGCAGTGCTGCAGTTCGGCTTCGTCACCATCTTCGTGGCCGCCTGTCCGCTCGCGCCGCTGTTCGCCCTGCTCAACAACTGGGTGGAGATCCGCCTGGACGCGCGCAAGTTCGTCTGCGAGTACCGGCGCCCGGTGGCCGAGCGCGCCCAGGACATCGGCATCTGGTTCCACATCCTGACGGGCATCACGCACCTGGCGGTCATCAGCAACGTGAGGGCCTGGCGGGGGCGGCGGGGGGCGCGCGGGGAGGGGGGCGCGCGGGGGTGGGGAGGGGGGCGCGCGGGGGCGGAGCGGGGGGCGCGCGGGTGGCGGAGCGGGGCTGCACGGTGCTGACCTCTCCGGCGCCCAGGCCTTCCTCCTGGCCTTCTCGTCCGACTTCCTGCCGCGCGCCTACTACAAGTGGACCCGCGCCCACGACCTGCGGGGCTTCGTCAACTTCACGCTGGCGCGCGCCCCGCCCCCCTTCGCTGCCGCGCACAACCGCACCTGCAGGTGAGCCCCGCGCCGGGTGGAGGGGCGGGCGGGGGCCGGGTGGCGGGGAGGCAGGAGGGGCGGGCGCGCGGGGCGGGAAGGGACGGAGCCTGCGCCCGCGAGACGCCTTTGCGGGGCTGAAGGGCAAGTCGTGGATTCTGGGGCCAGTGGCCGGAGACGCTGCAGAGCGGGTAGGATGTGCGTCACCCGCCTTTCTGGAGGCCCCCTTTGTGATCTGGTTGTAATGAAGTGTTGCATGTGTTTCAAGTAAACTTGAAAAAAGTCACAGTCTCCTAATTTTGGAGAGAATCTGAACAATAAAATTAAGCCATAGGGTTATCAGTTTTTTCATGTAGGGCTCTCGGGTTTGCTCGAGTATTTTGAACTTCTTGGTTTCGTGTTAGTTCATTCTTGTGATCCCTTCGTCATGGACGTTTTCCTTTTATTCTTTATCTTTTTTATTCCTTCTCTCCTGACTTCTGGTAGATGAGTAAAAGGTTTTTTTTTTTTTTTTAATTCTTTTGCTTTTTTGGAACTGATGGCATATATTTCTGTTATTTTAGGGGTTAATCGTATGTTTAGCGTACATTCTTTTTTAATTTTTAATATTTTTTTTGAGAGTGGTCTTGCTCTGTATCCCATGCTGGAAGGCAGTGCCACAATTGCAGCTCACTGCAGCCTAGAATTCCTGGGCTCAAGCAATCCTCCCACCTCAACCGCCTGAGTAGCTGGAACTGCAGGACTGTGCCACCAGGCCTGGCTTTTTTTTTTTTTTTTTAAAGAGCTGATAGGGTCTCTCTGTTGTGTTACCCTGGCCTCAAACTCCTGGCCTCAAGCAGTCCCTTGGCCTCCCAAAGTACTGGGATTAGAGGCACAAGCCACCACCCCTGGCCAACACATTCTTAACTATATATTATCCTAACAAAGCCTGAATGAATTCGATTTGGTTTCCTTTCTCTGTGTGTGACAAAGATCTTTACACGCCTTACCACCGAGTGAGCACAAGTCTCTCCATCTTATTGTTAAATAGTTTTAGTTTGTTAAAAATACACATGAAACATTTGTCATCTGTTCATCAAATTTGTGTATTTTGTTAACCTCTGTGGTTATGGTGATTTCTTACTGCCTTCCCTCTGAGTTCATTTTTTTTCATGCTGAAGTATATCATTTAATAATTCTTTCAGTAAAGACGTGCTTGGTGGGCTCTTCATATGCAAAAATGCATGGAGATACAGGTAGAATATTTCCATGATATATGTATGATACTATCTCCATGCATTTTTGTCCTTCAAATAGTGGGTATAAAATTATAGGTTGTTTTCTCTCAGTTCTTGGGAAATATTCTTTCATGACTTGGCTTTTCTGATTGGAAGTATTCATAGCATTTAAGAATGTTTCTGGCTGGGCATACCTCATGCCTATAATCCCAGCACTTTGGGAGGCCAAGGTGGGTGGATCACCTGAGGTTGGGAGTTCGAGACCAGCCTGGCCAACATGATGAAACCCCTGTCTCTACTAAAAATACAAAATATATATATATATATGTATATCTGGGTGTAGTAGCACATGCTTGTAATCACAGCTACTTGGGAGGCTGACTCACAGGCATTGCTTGAACCCGGGAGGCGGAGGTTGTAGTGAGCTGTGATGGTGCCACTGCACTCCAGCCTGGGCAACAGAGTAAGACTCTGTCTCAAAAAAAAAAAAAAAAAGAAAGAAAGAAAGAATTTTTCTGTAATCCCAGCACTTTAGGAGGCTGAGTTGGGAAGATTGCTTGAGCCCAGGAGTTTGTGACCAGCCTGGGCAACATGGTGAGACCTCATCTCTACAAAAATTTAATAAATTAGCCAGGCCTGGAGGCATGCACTTGTAGTTCCAGCTACTTGGGAGACTGAGGTGGGAGGCTCGCTTGAGCCCGGGGGCTGCAGTGAGCTGTGATCACGCCAGTGCACTCCAGCTTGGGTGACAGAGACTCTGTCTCTTAAAAAAAAAATTTTGGTGTGGCACGGTGGCTCATACCTATAATCCCAGCACTTTCAGAGACCAAGGCAGGTGGATCATTTGAGGTCAGGAGTTCGAGACTAGCCTGACCAACATGGTGAAACTCCCTATGTTTAAAATACAAAAAAAAAAAAAAAAATTACCTGGGCATGGTGGTGGCATGCCTATAATCTCAGCTACTCCAGAGGCTGGGGTAAGAGGGTTTTTCTCTTTTTTGAGATGGAGTTTTGCTCTTGTCACCCAGGCCGGAGTGCAATGGCACAATCTCGGCTCACGCAACCTCCACCTCCCAGGTTCAAGCGATTCTCCTGCCTCAGCCTCCCAAGTAGCTGGAATTACAGGGGTATGCTACCATGCCTGGCTACTCTTTTGTATTTTTAGTAGAGATGGAGGTTTCATCCTGTTGGCCAGGCTGTTTTCAAACTCCTGACCTCAAGTGATCAAGCTGTCTCAGCCTCCCAAAAGTGCTGGGATTACAGGCGTGAGCCACCGCGCCCGGCTCAAAGGGTTGCGTCGTTTAGTTCTGGAAGCGTCTCCACGTTATTCCTTCCAGCAGTGCTTCTCTGCTTGTCCACTGTCACCTGGAACTCCCCCCGTGTGTTGGGCGTGTGCTTTGCTGCTGTACGGTGGTCTCATCATCACTGTCTCCCAGTCCCCAGTCTCTCTTCGGCTGCGTCTAGCCACTTAAAAGTTTATCCCAAGGCCGGGCGCGGTGGCTCACGCCTGTAATCCCAGTACTTTGGGAGGCCGAGGCGGGTGGACCACAAGGTCAAGAGATTGAGACCACCCTGGTCAACATGGTGAAACCCTGTCTCTACTAACAATACAAAAATTAGCTGGGCATGGTGGCACGTGCCTGTAGTCCCAGCTACTCGGGAGGCTGAGGCAGGAGAATTGCTTGAACCCAGGAGGCGGAGGTTGCGGTGAGCCGAGATCGCGCCATTGCACTCCAGCCTGGGTAACAAGAGTGAAACTCCGTCTCAAAAAAAAAAAAAAAAAAAAAAGTTTATCCCATTCATTTGAGGGATTTTTTTTTTCCAATGGCTGTATTTTTAACTTTTAATATTTTTGTTTTCCTACAAAGTTGGCCCTGGTAATGCTTCTCATGGATTGCAACATGTAATTTATATTAGAAAATAGACTGTCACATCTTTACCATGTGACAGAGACACAGGAAGATGCCAAGGTCTGAAATGGCACGTGAAGCTGAATGTGGCATATGATAGGAGGGAGGGCTTGGCTGGGCAGGCACAGGCTCTGAGCAGGTGAACTGCTGATCTTACAGAGGTCAGCGATTGGCGAATTTTCGCCATGTAAGTAGGCTGACATCATTCGTAGAAGCACAGACTTACTGGACTGTCACATCTACCATCTACTAGAAAATAAGGCATTTGCCACCGAGCGGGGGGAGTGTAGCCCAGCGGGGGACGACCCAGCCCGTCCACTTTTAGAACCCCACCAGTTAAAGTTATTGTCAGATTACCCTGCTTGGGCACAATTCCCATTTCAGGCACCCTCAATGAAGAGCCAGGTCTGGAACACGGGATCAGAGAGGACAACGGTGGGAAAAGGGGAGAAAGGCTAATTCCAGAGGCACCTGCCCAGGCAACACTCTGCCCTGGCTCCATGCGCTGAGTCCTCGTCTCCTGCAGGTATCGGGCTTTCCGGAATGACGATGGACATTATTCCAAGACCTACTGGAATCTCCTTGCCATCCGCCTGGCCTTCGTCATTGTGTTTGAGGTAGCCGGGGCACCTGCTGGTTTTCCCACCCGTGGCATGACGCCCCCCCCCCCCGCCATGCTTTGTCTATTTCGAGCACGTGGCGTGAGAGGGGTTGGTGCGGCCACTTCCCATGGTGTGTCATCTTGGTCCAGTGCGAGCTCTTCTCTGCGCCTTCGTTTTCCCTGCCTGGCCTCACCCCCGGGTTTTGGTGTGGACCTGAGTGCCTGGGGATTGTGGGGGTCTTCGCAGGAGCTGCAGGGCCACAAAAGCTGGGTGGCCTCTGCCCCTTCTGGGGTTCCTTTTCCTGCACAACTGCTTTTTAGCTCCACCCCCAGCTGGGAGCAGGTGCTGGAGCTGAGGCCTGCCTGGCCCCAGGAAGGCCACTCTGGGTGTTTGTCTTTACCAAGGGTGGGGGTGAGTACCTTCCTCTGCTCCCAGCACGTGGTTTTCTCCATCGGCCGGGTCCTGGACCTCCTGGTGCCTGACATCCCGGAGTCCGTGGAGATCAAAGTGAAGCGGGAGTACTACCTGGCTAAGCAGGCGCTGGCAGAGAATGAGGTGAACCACACGGCCAGTCTCGGCCCTCCCCCCCAGCCCTCCCCCCAGCCCTCCCTGAGCCCTGTCAGTGGCTGCTGCACCTCAGGACACCAAGTCACATCCTTCTTCCTCTTGCTGCCCTTTCTTGGGGACAGGCTCTTTCTGGAACAAACGGAGCAAAGGATGAGCCGACCCAGGGCTCAGAGGCAAGTCTGGGAGCAGCCAGGCCCCTGTCCCATGCTTCCCCCAAGGTCACAGGGCCCTGCCCAGCCGCCCACTGTGCCTTGTGGCCCTGGCCTGCTCCTGACCCTGCCCCCAGCCTCTTCCCAGCTCAGCCCCCACTGGACACCCTTCAGGGTCCCCAAGGCCAGCCAGCTGCAGCAGTGACGCCTGGAAGGACATCTGGCGGCCTTGCCCTGTGAGCAGCGCTTTCCCTCTCCCCTCAGGCAATGGCTGTGTGAGCCATGGGCCGCTGCCGTGCCCCCATCTCTGGGCACGTTGCCTGCGTCCCCCCAACGCCGGCTCTCTCTTCAGAGTGCCTGTCCCTCCATCCCCGGCAGGGAGGGACCGTCAGCTCACAGAGCCCTCTGTTTCCTGCTCCCAAACCTCAGCCTGAGGGGCCCCTGCACCCAAGGGACCCTGTCCCTCCATGGCCAGGAGGTGGCCTCCCCAGACCCCTGGACAGGACACTTCTCTGGTCTTGCTGCCCCTGGCCGCATCACCCTGCTCCTCTTACATCTGCTGACCTTCAAACGGTGCAGAGCGCAGGGCCGTCCTCCCTCACGTCCTCTGGACCCACCAGCCTCTTCCCGCCCTGTCCATGCAGGGACATCACCCACATGCCCCAGCTCTCAAACCCTGCACCTCTGTGTCCCAGGCCATAGCAAGGGTCCATTCACCCCCTCCCTCCATTTCCAGTTATCGGGGTCCTCTGGATTCTTGTTGCTAGGGTCAGGCCCCCCTTTCCATTCTAGCCACTATCAGCAGCCTCTGTGTCTGCAGTTGTCTCCTACAGCAATTAAACGTGTTCTTTTGATTCTTGTCTGCCTAGTACATAACAGGCACCCAAGTAGAGGAGGTTTTGGAATAGGATTGTTAGTGAAAGTAGCAGCTGGGAAGGACGCGTGCACACCTGTAACATCTGGTGGCTCTTTCCCCGGAAGATCTTGTGCTTACACGTCAGTTTTCCACCCTGGATTGTAATGTGATGTGCCCTTCTGTCCTGCACTGTGGAGCCACGTGAAACGTCCCCTGGCTAACTGCTGCCCCCGGCCATGTTCCCCGTGTAGCCGTCCACTTACTAAACAACCTGAAATGGATCTGTGCTCATCTGTACTGATTTCTTTAGAGTTCTACAAGTGGAACTTAAGCGTCAAAAAGAGTACGTGGTTTTTGGCCGGGCACCGTGGCTGACACCTGTAATCCCAGCATTTTGGGAGGCCGAGGTGGGAAGATCACGAGGTCAGAAGTTCGAGACCAGCCTGGCCATCATGGTGAAACCCCGTCGCTACTAAAACCACAAAAACCGGGCGTGGTGGCAGGCATCAGCAATTCCAGCCCCTTGGGAGGCTGAGGCGGGAGAACCGCTTCAACCTGGGAGGCAGAGGTCGTAGTGAGCTGAGATTGTGCCACTGTACTGCAGCCTGGGTGACGGAGCGAGCCTCCACCTCAGAAAAAAAAAATGAATATGTGGTTTCAATGTGCTTTGATGAGTACTGGCAAACTTACTCCACAGAAAAGGCCGCTCTCGGAACATCCTCGCCGTGTTTAATCCGTGGCGACGTGGGGCTGAGGGCAGCGAGCTTGCTTGTGGCAATCCTTGAGGATTTAGTCACTTACCTGCCTCTTAAGAGCACTGTGCTCTGCCTCCAAGCCAGGGCTCTTCCGGCAGGGATGAGGGGCTCACAGGGTCCTGGGGCTGGATGCCACCAGCAGGGCGCGGCTGACCGCACACATGGCCAGCGGCGGGAACCTCAGGAACTTGACACACCCTGAGCTCAGCCATGCCACATGAGCTTTCACTAGGCCAAGTGCTCGTGACGGGTCCACATGACTCCCAGCTGCTTGCTTTTTATTATTGTTACCGTCTTAAACTTTTTCAAAGTTTTCAGGTGAATGTATTGAAACATAAGAAAATGCTCAGGTCATACCCCAACAGGTTTCTAGGCGAATAAACCGTCACCAGCACAGGGCTCAAAACCAAGTCTCAATTACTAGGTCCCGATGCCCACGTGTGCCCCTACCCTGGGACCGTCTCCCATCCAGAGTCGTCACCACCTTGGCCACCAAGCAGGGATGGAAGCGGGGACTCCGTTTCTGGCTTCTGCTGTGGGACACCGCGTGAGCTCCATCTGTGCCGAGCATACCTCTCGGCCCCTCCTGGCTGCTGGAATGCTTCATGTTTGGGTCATTTTGCAAGTGTGTGCCTTGCCGTGGGTTGCAGATTTAGGGGCCGGCCCATAGAACTGCTGGGTCGTGGGTAAGCATGCTCAGCTCCAAGAGCAATGGCCACATCCGTCTTCCCAGGTAAGGCCAGCCCAGTCAGCAGCAGAGGACACCAGTTCCCTCGCTCTGCTCAACTCTTCCTGGCATCTCCTGCCTCTTGGGTGACTGGAGTGGCTCCTCCCACCGCCCCGCCACCCCTCTCACACCCCCGCAGCTCACCGTAACTCACGAGCCGCGATCCAGGAATGCCACTGAGGCTGGCAGGCAGTCCTGATCTCAAGGAAGTGGCAGGTGCTGCTCCACCACAGCTGTCCAGCCTCAACGGGGAGGGCTGCGGGGCCGCTGCTGACTGGCTGGGGCCGGAGGACAGGGACATGCAGCCACCCTCTCGCCATGACCAAATCCGAGTCTCCCTTCATGTGGCTCTTGAGGGGCTGTTGAACAGTGTTGAGAGCTGCTGAGAAACTCACCCCAAAGACCAACTACCCACGGATGCCAGTCACCACCCCAGAGTGGCGGCGACGTGACAGAATGAGTCCCAGCACACTACATCTGGTTTCGGGTTTTATTTTAGAATTTATAAAATTCCAGTGTCATCCATATTCATGAGTATTTACACATGTTTGCATATAATCTCCAAATTCCAAAGTTAAGGCCAAGGGATGGATCGTAGCTATGGAAACACATGATATGGAAGACATTCAACAAGGAGGAAATGCACACACATTCCTCATCCCGGCCCCATCCCTGCCCAGGGCTCCCCTGACAGCACAGACGCTTCAGGGAGACGGGCCGGTACAGTCGTTTCATTACCTTTATCACAATCACCCAAAGAAAAGAGTGAGAGGCCCTGAACAGCTGAGGAAAGGGCTTGCATCTAACACACTGAGCAACACAGAGATGTGTAAAATTTGTTGAGAATGTAAAATTCACCTTTGGGGGAGGGCAGGGGCCGGATGTTTTAGGGCACTGTAGAAAAGACAGGAGGAGCCCGCTGGGATGGAGACAGGACAGAAGCTCCAGAACTCATGCAGACGGGGAAGCGCCTGTCCTCCCACACTGGCCTCCCCGTGGAGCGGGAGGAGACAGATCCCGAAAAAAGCAGCAAAGTGCCTTGCTTTCTCTCTTCGTTTCCTGATCCATGGCCACCCAGCCCATGAAGCAGAGGAAAGTTCTTTCCTATCCGGTTTACCATTCCAGTAAACAGGCCCATTCAGGCCTGCCTGAGCAAATGGGGACTTGCTGCAGTCAGACGTGGGCGAAGCCGTTCTGGGTCTACTCAGGAATTCCAGAGTCTGAAGATGACCAAGCTTGAGTTATCCAAGAGTGAGAAACACAGAGGTGAGGAGTCAAGGCAGAAGCGACTGTCCCCAGGGAGGGACTGAGATCGATGGCCACAGGTCAGCTTTTCTGTAACCAAGCACCTGGGCCAGGACAGCTCGCTAGCAGCCCAGTCCCCTTGGTGGGGGACAGACACAAGGATGGGAAGACCAGACAACCAGAGATGAGGACCGCGCCCTTGGTCCTCACGGCACAGATGCCTCCCTTGGCGTGCAGGGCTCTCGGTGCCCACTGTGTGGTCTGCTCTACCTCGTGCTCCAGGCCATCATCTCTCGGTTCCGCACCGTGAAAACTACCCATCACCTGGGACCTTCTCCTATGGGCTGGCCTGGCACATCTCACGGCCTGTGGGTGGGGTGGGAGTGCCGATCCCATTCTGGATGGGGCTGCTGGCCACGGACCCATCTGTGCTGAGGGAGCGCGCCAGCCTTCAGCTTTGGTCCACGGCGCCCACCCTCAGCTCCGCGGCAAACCCACAACCACCAGAAACGTCTAAATCAAGATGAGTATGTGGGGTGGCACTAACTATACCGGAGACCACTCCACGCCGGCTGAGGTAGAAAGAAGGCAACTGAACACATGGTATCTAGGGCAGGAGCGGGCAGGGGCTGCAGGTGGTGTGAAGAAAAGCCCAGCTGTCACCTAAGGCCAACTGTCCCCACTGAGGATAAGCGTAAGGCCCCACCTCCCCCATCCTGTCTCAGATCACAGCAGACGCTGTGCCGGCCACAGGGGCCCCAGATGGTACATACCACCTCGCCTCCAGGAGCCACTCACCAGGCCTCAGGCTGAGGGTCTGGCAGTGGAGGCGGGGGCAGGGACCCTTGGTGCTTTCAGACCCCACAGCAGGTAAAATCAGGGCTGCCTGAGAACCCAAGTCACCCCTCCAGCTCCAGGAATCCGCCCTCCCGACGTCCAGAGCCAGGTCCTCCTTGCACCCTGACACCTGTGCTGAGGTGCTGTGGTAGCTGGAGGAGGCAGCGGCACTCCAGCACCAGGAAGGTCTGGACCACGGGAGATGGGCAGGAGGGAGGTGGGAAAGGAAGAGGGCAAACGTCTGGCTTTTATAAAGTCAAGGAAGTTTATTTCCTGAGGTCATGACACAGGAAGTCGAATCCTAGCCGCAGCCGCGGCGCTCTCGTGAAGGTCAGAGTGCTGACTGGCATGCCGGGTGGACCAGGAGCTGGAGTCTGTTATCTTAGCATGAGTGCTCATGACCTTGTTTAGTGTTAACAGTGGAGCAGGTCCTGAGCGGGCACTGGGCATGGCCAGGCCTGGAGGAGCGGCGCACATAGAGCCAGGCGCTAGGCTTCTCTGTGAGACCTCGGGAAGCGGGGAGCGCGTCAACAATTTACGGAGGGTCCAGCTGCTGGGTCAGATTGAGACAAGCCATTGTCTGGTGGGTTCGGGTCAGCAGGCTGGAGGTTTCTGCTTTTTGATCATTATCGTTTGGGGCCCCAAGGGAGGGTCTTGGGAGCCACCTGAGCCCCAAAGCTGGGAAATTCCTCAGAGCTGCTCATGTCAGGAGCCTGTGCGGAGAGAGGACACAGCTTCAGGAGGGGTCGCTCCCCAACGCTCAATAGCTTCCGACGCAGTTGCCACCCTCGGGACGCCAAGCCCGCCCACCCTCCCTGGGACCCAGGAGGGGAGAAGCCCTCGCCTGACCTTCTCACTGCTGCTGGCGGTCCAGGGTGCGTCCCGCACCACAAAGCCTCTGGATGGCGCCTTGGCCTCCTCGTGTGCCGGGGGTTTCATGTACACCTGCAGCGCCTCGCTGTCCACCACGTCGGCCAGCTGCAGGCAGAGGACAGGGAGACGGGGTCAGCCTGCCCAGCACCCCCAGCCTCCCGCCCTCCTGCTCACCCCTGCACCTCACCTGCCTCTGGAAACACAAGTGCCACCTTGACCCCTCAGGCTCCTGGCTGGGCCTCAGGCCAGTGGACACCAGGGCGCCTCGGGGCTCCAAGGCCCCCCCCACCCAGACTCACGTATTCCTCCTCCAGGTTGAGGATGTGGTCAATGGCTTCCTCCACGTTCTCTGGGAGCCCTGTCACAGTGACACAGTTGGGGTCTGGGGCTCCACTCTGCGGGAAGCGAATGTCCACCTGGAAGGAATGCACAGTGTCAGATGAGCCAACTCCAAGCGAGGAGTTTAGAACAAAGGGTTAAAATTATGTGTCTATTTCTAGTGCAGAATTTTCTGAGTCAGCCTCATCACACCAAGTCAGGTGCATCTCGGAGGACCCTGCTCACAGCAGACGAGGGCAGAGCATGAAACTCTCACCCGCAGAGGAGTTCACCAGGCAACCGCCAAGGGGACGACATCCCCGGAATGGGCCACCATAGTGGCACTGCCCGACACAGGCCGTCTCCTGCACTGACCCATGGTGTCCACGAGGACAGTCCCACTGCCAGCCCTGGGGCTGTGGCCTCATCGTCTGAGGGGAAGGCCATGCTGTCCTCTTTCTGGCCGGCCAGGCGCCCCGGTGAGAGGGGATTCTCACCCAGTGTGCTTCCGGCCGGCTCACCTTGAATTCATCCATAATTTTCCGAATGGCTTTGCCGCGGGCCCCGATGATGCGGGCGTGAACACGGTGGTCCAGCGGGACGTCCTCAGAAACCATCTGCTCAAGTTCACCCACAATTCTCAATATAGCGTCCCTGGCAGCTTCTGTGTTCTTTTCATACCCTGTGATGGTAATTTGGTCCTGAGGCTAAAAAAGGAGAATGCAGTCAGAAAAGGGGATGCCTTCCTGGGATTCCCAGCAGGGCAAGAGCCGGCCCAGCAGGCTGCTCAGTGGGGAGACACGGCAGGCCCGGGGCACAGAGGGCCGAGTGCACCCGGCCTCACCACTGAGGAGAAAGAAGCTGGAAAGCAACATAACGGCTGATTTAAAACAAGAGGCTGACAATGTCCACTCAGCTCCCATCTCCTCCCAACTCCACCCAAAAGACAGTGGATTACAGGAGGAAAAAGGACATTTGTCCTCAAAGACGAAGGAGAGACACTGCCTAGGCAAGAACTCTAGACTCAAGGACAGCAGGGCAAAGACAAAAGCCCCGGCCACAGCGTCCTGCTGCTTCGCCCGTAAGCGCCACAGTCTGGAGGCGTCTCTGTGCTGGAGGATTCCTGGCTGGTGTTCACACGGAGACCCTCCCTCACTCAGAGCTCCCATCTGCTCAGGCCTCCCCTGGGCCATACAAAGGGACAGGAGACACCACCTGACGTGGACGGCAGAGCAAGCGGACAGTTCAGGGCACACAGAAGGAAACCTAAGAAAACACCTGTAACCTACAACTGGCGAAAACCACACATCCACAACACAAGAACGTACCACCACGCAACAGACTAGGGGACAAGAACAAACGCCTGGGAAGGAGATGAGCAGAAAGACCCACCTAGAGACGACAGAGCTGCAGCCCAAGAAGCTTCTGTCCAGAATGAAGCAAAATGCCAGAGCGGGAGGCAGCCGCCCCACCCACACAGGGTCCAGCAGAGCTGACAGCCTCAGGCACCACGCGCTGTTTCCAGGCCCAGAACCTCACAAACGGAGGCCCAGAACCTCACAAACGGAGGCCCAGAACCTCACAAACGGAGGCCCAGAACCTCACAAACGGAGGCCCAGAACCTCACAAACGGAGGCCCAGAACCTCACAAACGGAGGCCCAGAACCTCACAAACGGAGGCCCAGAACCTCGCGAGCAAAGGCACAGCTCACGGGAAAAAGCTGCGTGTAAAGAAATGGCTTCTCTACCCCCCTTGGCTCATGGTGTATTAGATGCAATAGTCTAACTGCTAAATAATGTCTTTTAAAATTAATAATTATGTGGAAAAGGGAAATAAAAGGTAGTAAGGGTGGGGTGTAAAAGCTAAACACTTGGACTGGGTGCAGTGGCTCATGCCTGTAATCTCAGCACTTTGGGAGGCTGAGGTGGGCAGATCACATGAGGTCAGGAGTTTGAGACCAGCCTGGCCAACATGGCGAAACCCCATCTCTACTAAAAATGTAAAAATTAGCTGGGTGCGGTGGTGCGCGCCTGTAGTCCCAGCTACTCAGGAGGCTGAGGCACAAGAATTGCTTCGACCTAGGAGGTGGAGGTTACAGTGAGCTGAGATTGTGTCACTGTACTCCAGCCTGAGCAACAGAGCAAGAGTCTCTTTTTTTTTTGAGAGAGTCTCACTCCGTCACCAGGCGCCAGGCTGGAGTGCAGTGGCGCGACCTTGGCTCACTGCAACCTCCGCCGCCCGGGTTCAAGCAATTCTCCTGCCTCAGCCTCCCAAGTAGCCGGGACTACAGGCGCGCGCCACCATGCCCAGCTAATTTTTTTGTATTTTTAGTAGAGACGGGGTTTCACCATGTTGACCAGGATGGTCTCGATCTCTTGACCTCGTGATCCACCTGCCTCGGCTGGTGGATTCCTCCCAAAGTGCTGGGATTACAGGCGTGAGCCACCGCGCCTGGCCAAAGAGTCTCTTAAAAAATATAAAAAATAAAAATGAGCTAAACTCTCAAGATCAAGATTAAAAATTAAACAATGTACTTGGGAAGGGAAGAGGATTCAGGAGTGGGAGGAGAAGGCAGGCTGCAGGTGGGCCCTCCTGGCCTGGCTGGTGTGTGTGACGCAAAGATCCAAACGGAAACAGAGGCTGCTGGGGAGACAGAGGGGGAGGGTGAAGCAGGCGGGAAGCCCACGCCGCACGGCCACAGTAGGAGCAAGCGGTGCCAAGGGTCTGCGGAATGCTCCCGGTAGCCAGCACAGCCGTGACCACCAAGGTTTACAAGTCTCCTACCATGTGCAAAGCTGTGCCGGACACACCTAGGAAGCAGACACCCCAGCAGGATGGCCGGAGCTAGGCAGACCAAGCTTGAGGACGGCAGGGAAGGCCACGTGTGTGCAGAGGGAGCCAGGTAGACACGGGGGTGCTGGGTGGGGCTGCCCTGCATGCTATATGGCAGGGCCCAGAGAGGGGATGGGTTGCCTTTCATTTTGTTCTGAGCGAAGCAGGAGGCCGTGAGGGCCAGTGGCAGGGGGCGACACTGCAATTTGGAGGAATTAACAAGAAGAGTTTACCAGGAAGGACTGGGCAAGCTCAATAGTGTAGCCAGGGCCGCAGGGAAATCAGACAGTGGCTGTGTCATGTCCACCTGACTCCCAGCGCCCTTGGGAGCCTCAGAGAAGCTCAGGTGATAGGTGAAGGAGCTATACCAGAGGTGCCACTGATGAAGGACCCAGGTGGGGCCCCTGCTCATTTTCCAGGAGGGGACACAGGAGAAAATTCCCCAGGCCCCAGATGGTGCATGGTGCCAGAGACCTCACCCATCTGGCAAATGCCAAGACACAGCCCAAACCCCAAGCCAGAATCAGATCCTCAGAGACTTGCCACTCACAACTCGGCCCTCGAAAACCTCATCTAGGCTTATCTGGTTACTGGTTCCAACTCATGGCAAAGGTCCACAAGGGCCTCTGCCCCCAACGTGCTCCAGCCAAAGCACTCACCTGGCTCCCATCGTCCTTGTCAGGGAACTGGATGTTCACGTCATGCTCCAGCCGGATTTGGGTAATCACTGCCCCCTTTCTCCCGATAATCTTGGGATGGTATTTGGGGTCTACAGTGACACTCAGCTTAAAACTCCTTAAAGCCTACAAAGAAAGGAGCAAGAATGAGGCAAAGAGCTGACCCACCCTGTGACCCCATGCCCACTTCCACCCTGGTCCTAGGACATGGGGGATGCTACAGTGTTCTGTAACCTGTGGTCCGGAACAGTCCGGCATCTCCGTTCCCGGCCACCGTTCACTATCTGCTAATAATGACAACCAGAGAACTTGGCTATGCCACAAGGAGGCCTATAAATCCTTCAAAAGAGGGCTTGCGGCCAGTAGGGAAGACGGTGCTCAGGAACTGACAGAGCTGGGCAGTGAGTCATGAGCTTGGGGATCTGATGGGTATGCACAGAAATGCTCGGGGTTTTCTTAGGGCTGGGACAGATGCAGACCCAGACCAAGAAGAGGGGCAGCCACAGCCCCTGAACACCCATGGGTCAGGCCAAAGGCTACAGGGTGACCTGGCTGCAGGACAGAACCTGGAGTCCACACAGGGGTACACCCAGAGGTTCACGAGCTCTTCCCCATTCACCAGACTCGATGTGCTGACTGCAGGAGCAGAAAGCCAACCCCCTCAGCAAACTGCCACCCAGCACAAGTCTGCTGCAAGTTTCTAGAACCCCTGCTCCACGTGCAGCACTCCGCTCACGCAGTCCTTTGCAGGTCAGCCCTGCCAGGCTGGGTGTTCATCCCTGCTTACCAGGAAGTCACCTGCCCTTTGACCACCCTGTGGTAGAGGTCAGTGGGGATCCCCTGACGTGCTCCCTGGCAGCAGGGCATATGCTTGGGGGCCTCTCACAACCCTTACCTTGCCTACAGGTCTCAGGTACCATTCTGATTTCGTTTTGAGAGAAACTGCAAATTTACACAGATGTCTGACTTTCTCACTTTTATATTAAAAAGAGAAAGGTACCATGCTCTTAGCTAGCTCCACAGCAAGACTTTGGGATGCTGACGGAATCCCACTGCCTGGCACTGCCTGGGTCTCATCTCTAGCCGCCCAGATGTAATTGGGATGCTGGGATCTTGAAGAACTCCCCTAGATTCTGACGTGTGCCCAAAGCTGAGAACCCAGGGCTCTGGGCAGTGCTCTGGCCACCTCCTGCTCACCCGGTCCTCCTGCTCGGCCTGCAGTTCCTTCACACGCTCCAGCAGTCCAGCCTTGGCCCGGTCCAAATTTGCAGTGAGGCCAGTGATGGCGATGATGTCGGACTGCAGCTCAGGTGCTGGGACATGTATGTTCACCTGCGTGAAGAGGGGGCTGACTCGATGTTCAGGGCCCCAGAGAACAGGAAGGACTCTACTGGCCCTGGGACCCAGAGGGAGTGAGAGGGAAAGCAGCGCTCAATCTGAGCAGGGGAGGCAGAGTCCACAGGAAGCCGAGAAGGGACACTGGCCCTCAGGAGAGGACAAGACAGGCCGCTGCTGTGATGTGGCCTCCCGGGAAAGGGGTCTACCTCAAACTCATCCATCATCTTGCGGATCCCACTTCCTTTCTGCCCAATGATGTAACGGTGAAGGTCAAAGGGCACCTCTACTTCGATGGTGACAGGAACCAGTGCCTGCAGGGAGAATTGTCATGGTCAGGCCGTGGGCGCTGAGAGCAGAGGGACCTGGTAAGCTCAGCAACAGGGCTCATGAAACACGAGGCAAACCACCCTGAGATGACAGCAACGTGCCCCAGCTGACAACGCCAGCAGGACCTTTAACTCAACAGAAAAGAATGGAAAAAGATTGGCACTAGGCGAACGCTGGCAGACAAAAATTGCAGACCCTTCACCCCAAGCCTATCCTGAATTACAGCAGGTCCCTTAAGGCCCACCTAGGAGGAGCGGCCCTGACCCCTGGCACATCGTTGAGGTCATGATGGTTTTGGCCAAAGCCCGTAAGGTATCACAGGGACTCTGCTGGACCGTCGCTCACCTTGCCTGCTCTGTCTCCCCGTAAGCCTTCACCTCCAGAACCTGCTTTTTCTCACCACAGCAGTGGCCATGCCTTGCCACAGGACAGATCTGTGTGTATCGCTTTTCTCTCTCCACCGCACCGTGAAGCCTATTCTGTGTGCTGTGGCATCGGGGCACCGACAGCAGCATCCAACACGCAGGTGGCACGCACCACTCACTGCACCCACGTTGCGCGGCCTGAGCCCCACGCACATGGGGCTGGAGGCCCCATTCATCCCACTGCAATTGAGAGCCTTCCACAGCCCCTACACCCACCGTGGACTGGAGAGGCTGATCCCATGCAGCTGTCCCAGGAAGGTGCTGCAGAACCTGGAGTTGTGGTGAAGGGAAGGGCCTCCCGAAACTTGGCGTCCAGCCGAGGAGCACAACCAGCCCGTACGCACACGTTAGGAACAAGACGACGGGCTCCAATGTCACTGCCACCTGGGCATCCGTCCAGCCCATCCAGGCCATGCCTCCCTCGTGCCTGCCGGCCGGGGCTTGGTCGGGGGTGGGGGCACATAGACACGTACCTCCAGGGCTTCCTTGGCAGCCTCACACTTTTCTCTCCGGCCGGAGATGATGATGATGTCACACCTCCTTGGAGAGCCAGGGTCGGCGTCTTTGGGCTCTCTCCCCTCCCCAGCGTCGTCCCCGTTCTCCTGGACAACTGGCTCTACACTGTGAACTAGAGAGAAAGGGGGAAAGGGATAGCTGACAGCTGCAAGGAGACCCCATGCCTTGTTCAGAACACACACGTCCGTGAGGCACCTGCTGGGTGCTGGGTGGTAAAAGGGAGGAAAGACCCCGTCTGTCCTTCAGGAGGTCTTGGTCTGGGTAGGAAGAAGATAGGACATTCCTACAGCAGCCTCAGAGAGGGCTCCCAGGCCTAGGGGGCCACTGAAGGATTTGCAGGAGGCCGTGAGCTCTGTGTCTCCCTTCTTCACCTTGAAAACGAAGCTAACAGCAACTACAGCAGAGGCTTCGGTGAGATCAGATGAGTTAATTCATGGGAGGAACACAGGGCAGGCCCGCTGCACATGTGGGGCTTGACTGCGAGGCAGGATTCTTTAGGGAAGGTGGCCAGCACGCAGCTTCACCCGGGAGAGGCAGTGGGGAGGGGACGAGAGGTCTACAGGGGACAGAAAGAGCCAGGCCAGGCTATTTGCCAGCTCCTTATACCAGAAAGTGAGAGCCCCAGGAGTGAAGGGGCGCGTGAACAGGACACAGAAGGCAGCTGGAGGGGCTCCCACAGGCCACGCTGGGACACCAGGTGCGTGTCAAAACAGACACCACAGCAGTACTTATCACTAAGACACAACCCAGGAGGTGTGTGGTGAAAATAAATCAGCAGGAGACCAGACACAGACCTGCCTAAAAGCAAGGGTGACCCTAGGGTGGGGAAGTAGGCATTTCTGAAGGAGAAAAACTGGCAAATTTGATTACTGATTACATATTAAATACTATTACATAACATTAGATTGGATTCTGATAAATGTGCTAGAATTCTGTAAGACAATGTCCTTGTTTTTAGAAAATACCCACCACGAATAAAGGGATATGTCTAAAAATTACATTCAGAAAAAAAAAATAGGCGTGTAAAGGGGAGAAGTTGAGAAAACAAACTGGTGCCACAGGACGTGTCTTTATACTATTCTGCGAAATTATATCAAAGTTTAAAATAGGCACTGAAGCGTAAAACACAGACGGAGTGTAGTATGATTTTATTAGCTGCCTACTCAGAACAGCCTGTATTCTCAGGAAAACCAAGGGGCTTGAATGACTGTGTGTGACGCTTCCTGGATGCCCAGAGAGATGGCACTGTGTGAACACCTCCTTCACAAACGGCTCAACCAAGACTGTGGAGAGCTCACCTGCTGTTTCACAAACGACCATATCCCACGCCTCCCCACCACCAGGTGACTGAGCACAGCCGGGGACAAGCAGGGTGCCGGGAGCAAAATGCCCTCCTCCAAGAGCTGCCAGCCACTTGGATGGTGCCTTCCGGCCAGCCAGAGGCTGCAGCTGCCTGCCTTACAGGGGACACCCCACAGAGGGATGGGAGGTGTGAAGGAAGCTCTCTGATGGGGCTCATATGATCCAAACGATGTGTCATGAGAAATGCTGGGGCTGAACTTGGGGCACCCCGAGGATGAGGCGGCACGCTCCTTGTCACCTCGGAACTTGCCCGGTCACTCTGTCAACAACTGACATGGTCCATCTTTTAAAGGCCAGAGAATGACCCTGAACCTCTGGAAGCCCCCAGAATACACAGATAGTTTTCCAGCAGAGAAAGGAAAGAGCCTCACCAGTAAGTGCGATAGGTCCGCCTCTCACGTGAGAAGCACCACTATCGACAAGCAGAAGAGGACTAAAGGGGACCCACCTGGGTTCTCCTCTCTGTCTGGGAATTTAATTTGAACATTGAAATCCCGAGTAATCTGCTGGATTCTGGAACCTTTGGGGCCCATGACAGATCGATGGAATTTCTGGGGTATAGCACATTCTAATGTCACCTGAGCTTCCTGGAGGGAGGTACACAAAGAAAAAAGACAAGAGCAAAGATTAAATTCCTTAGGGCCAGTTTACAGCACTCGCACACCACCTTCCTTCCTGTCCTCCACAGCCACCTGGCACAGACACTTCCCGGATCTGAGGCGAGTCCAGGGCTCCAGGCGCAGGGAGGAGGGAAGGTAGCAGGGCATGTCCAAGAGGGTGGGTGGCCTCTTTATTTTTTTTGAGATGGAGTCTCGTTCTCTCACCAGGCTGGAGTGCAGTGGTGTGATCTTGGCTCACTGCAACCTCCGCCTCCTGGGTTCAAGTGATTCTTCTGCCTCAGCCTCCCGAGTAGCTGGGACTACAGGCGCACGCCACCATGCCCAGCTAATTTTTGTATTTTTAGTAGAGACGGGGTTTCACTATGTTGGCCAGGATAAGGGTGGGCCTCCTTCTGAAATGTGTCCCAGAAGGCCAGGTGCTGTCCCTGCAGGGTGGCCAATTCAGCCAAAAGAGTGGGAACGTCTGTGGTGGCCTCTGACTCCATGAGGAGGCATCAGACTTGATTATCAGAGAAAGGGCATCCAGGCCCTGGCAGGGGAGCAGCCCAGAGGGGCATGGAGGGGACGCTCTCCAAAGGCTGCTTTAGAAAAAGAACACGTCTTCTCGTGACTCCCCATGGATTCACGTGGACACCCTCAGTCGATTTTCTTTCCTTCACAGAGGGGAGAACAGAGCTGACCCCTTAGACAGACTGCATTTTCATTTTTTCTGACCCTTTATACAGACGATTCTCTGTCTTTTTCCTCTTAGACCCCCCCGAACACCCGAGTGCCTACCAGGTCCTCCGTGATCTCCTGAATGCGCTTCTTCGCTGCCTCCACACAGTCCTTGGCGCCCTTGAGGGTGACTTTGTCGCTCTGTGTGCCAGAGCGTGGGAAGCTGACCATCACCCCACCATACTCTTCAGCAATCTCCCGCAAGACCTGGCCTCTTCGGATGACGAAGTGACGGTGGTGCCTGGGGTCCACCAGCATGTAGTCTTCCACCACATTATCCTGCAGTGTTGACAAGAGATGAAGATAAGCCACCCCATCCTGGCCCCAGCAGAGCCGGCAGCCGAGACCCGCTTCCTACCAGGTTTTGGATCAAGGCCTCCAGCTCCTTCTGTGCCTCCCGGACAGCGTCCTCCTTCCCGATGATGGTGATCAGGTCCTGGTCTTTGTCCTCGGCCGCAGGGAAGATGACGCGTGCTCCAGTGCTGTCACGCACCTTGCGAATTTTGCCACCCCCCTTGCCGATGAGGAATTTGTGGTATTCTGGCTTGGCGCGGATGTCAACAGTGAAACTCTTGGTTTGCTGCAGGAGACAACCTGCTGTTAGCCTGACATCACATGCCCGGGCCACAGTGAGGAGACAAGAGGGCCTGGAGGACGGCAGTGTCCTGACGTTGCACCAACACCCCCAAAATGGGGCTGGCACACCTCGCTGAATCCCACAGATGGATGCTCAGACACACTGCACGCACACCTCTCTTCCACAACAATCAGATGCTGGTGCTCATGAACACACAGGCTTAGAACCCTGGTCCTGCCACTTAGAAGCACTGACCAAACTTCTCTAAGACATTTTTGATCTGCACAGGGGGCGGAGGGAGCCACGCACTGGACGATGTGTGGGCAGAGTGGGGTGTGCCCAGCAGAGCAGGAACAAGCCACCTGAGACCCCACACGATGCTCCTGCTCTTCTACCTGCTTCTAGACCCAGCACACACACCTGCACCAGGCTTCCTTTCCTCCCATGACTGCTACAGATCAGCCCCACAAAACCAGCTGCTCCCCAAGCTCAAGCAAGCTCAGCTCAGAGGGTCAGAAGCCAACCAAGGCTCCAGTTAGAGACCAGTCCTCAGAGGCCTCAGGTAGCACGACACCCTCGTGTGGCACCAAGAAACGAGCGTCTGAAAAGGCCCTAGACACTGTGACTTGTGGACGCCAGGGCAACTCCTCCAGGGGACACAGAGCAACGTGCTGCTCTACGTGACTCAGATCCACCAGGGGAGCTCCTGCCTTTCTCCAGACCCAAGGCCTGGCCCGCAAGCCAGAACACCAAAAAAAGACGTGCTAGCAGAAGAATATTAAACGACAACTTTGCTATCTTTTCAGTGCAGCTTTCACCAAATACCACCCAAAGACTCTGCTGCTTTTCAGACACATCCACAAATAGCAGCATTAGTCAAACACCAATCACAAGGCAAATCCAATCTAGCAATATGGTAAAGGCCAGCCTACCAAACCAAGTAGGGTCACCCCAGAGATGCAAGACTGGCCGAACGCAGAGACAGTCAGTCTAATGCAACCTAGCACCGCAGAAGACGGAAATACGAGGCTCCAGATCAGAGAGAAACCTGTCTGTTCACAGACCACATGACTGTTTACATAAGAATCCACAAAAAAGTGACTAGCACTAAGACATGAGCCTCATTTAGCAGTCTCATGGAGGTCAACATACAAAAATCACAAGTGCTTCTCTATACACTAACAACTGGAAATGGGAAAAAGTGCCATTTGCAATAGCACTGAAAGATTAACAGTAGTTAGATTTGTTAAGCAGAATATAAAAATATGCAGGATCTGTAAGACAAAAATGAAAACACTAATGAAGAATCACAGACCTAAAAAAAATGACGAAATGACTCCGAGTCAAAGCTGCTGAGCTGTCAGTCCTCACCAGTCTCATCTTTAGATTTAACACAATCACAACCAAAAATTAAAATGTCGTTTTCCTACAAACTGACAGGCTGACTCAGCAAGGGATACAGAACAGCCCAAGTTAAGAGGGCTTGGGCTGGGCGCAGTGGTGGTGGCTCACGCCTGTAATCCCAGCACTTTGGGAGGCCAAGGTGGGAGGATCACCTGAGGTCAGGAGTTCGAGACCAGCCTGGCCAACATGGCAAAACCCCCGCTCTCCTAAAAGTATAAACATTAGCCAGGTGTGGTGGCGGGCGCCTGTAATCCCAGCTACTTGTGCCTGTGAACCCCAGCCTGGGTAACAAGAACAAGACCCCATCTCAAAAAAAAAAGGGTTTCTGACACAAGGACAATAGCAATTCAACGGGCAATCTTTGGAGGTGATAGAAAATGAATTTTTATTGTTGTGGTGGCCACATGACTGCGTATTAAAACTCAACTATACCTGAAGAATGGTCAGTTTTACTGTAAATTGTACTTAACAAAAACACCCCAAAACTAATAAGCCAAAGAGCAACTTTTATATATTGTATAAGTGAGCATTTGGACCTAGAAAGGCCCTTCAGTAACAGCAAAAACAAAGAGCCATGAAAAGCGTATTATAAAGCTCTTTTCTAATCTGCCACAAAGGAAAGGCACTTGGGGTTTCCACAGTGAAAAGAGAACACTGCTGAGGACCGGACTTCCTGCCAAGAGGCGCTGTGATGCCCCTCCCCATGCTCACCTTCTCTTCCGCCAGATGCAGGAGCTGCTTCTTGGCCTTCTCCACATCTGAGGAAGGGCCCCTGATAACAACAGTGTCGCTTCCTGAACCTTCCACGGGAAAGTGAATGTGGACTCCGCCGCACTCCTCCATGATGGAGCGGATCAGACGGCCCTTGGTGCCAATGAGGGAGTTGTGCAGCTTGGCAGGGATGGAGACCTCTACCTCGGCTATGTTGGCCTGAAACCAAACACAGAGCAGGAAGAGGAAGTCACATTTTTGGGGCAAAAAAGGGATAGAGGAAAAGAAACTATCATCTTTGGTGGTGATGAACACACAGGCTTAGAACCCTGGTCCTGCCACTTACAAGCACTGACCAGACTTCCCCAAGCCATTTTTGATCTGCAGAGGGGAGGGAGCAGCACGCTGGCCCATGTGTGGGCACAGCGCATGTCCTGTGCAGAGTAGGTGCAATGGGAGGTGTTTAACTCCCAGCAGAGCAGATGCAATGGGAGGTGCTTAACTCAGCAGGACCTGGAGTCTCTGTGAACGCTGTGTTGGGCTGGGAGGTGGGAGAGTGGTAATTTCAGACCACACATAATGCTCTGCCTCTTCAATCAACTCTCTGGTTCTGCCTAGTAGAGGTGGGTCCGACATGTCTACGGATAAACTTCTAACAAAACCAAAGATTCTGCTTTCAGCCAAAATGCAACACCAGGGACTGGACTGAACTTAAGGCCTAATGGCGATTTTCAAGACCCTGGAGACAGGAAACAAGGTGAGCCCTACATCTGCCCCAAGTTGCTGCCGCAGCACAGGAAAGTGAGAAAACAACCACGAATCCAAGAGGATCAAGGTAGCAAGAATAGGAGGTCAGAGCCCAAAGAGATTGGCACCAAGAACCTCTGAGATCTGGAGACCAACCACTCATACGTTGACACACATGAGGAAATCACCTTGGGCCCAGGGAAGAAGCACCAGAAAGATCACAGGAAACAGGGTCCGCAGCTCAGTCGGGGCCTGGTACAGTACCTACAACTCAGTCACCAGGAAACAGTACCTGCAGCTCAGTCAGGGCCTGCTGTGGTACCTACAGCTCAGTCACCAGGAAACAGTACCTGCAGCTCAGTCACCAGGAAACAGTGCCTGCAGCTCAGTCACCAGGAAACAGTACCTGCAGCTCAGTCACCAGGAAACAGTGTCTGCAGTTGGGTTGGGGCCGGGTCCTGTGCCATCCTCAGCAGGTTTAAGCTTTCTGGGACATGGTATATAGCACTCAGAAGGATCTTACCTCAGCAACGGAAATATTTGGGCCTGAACTAAATGCTGCTCTGATCCTCCCTGATGAACCTTAAAGGCAAGTCCTAAAAGGAGCAAACTGTTTCAGAGTAACTTCCCAAAGCCACGAAATATTCAGAGGAATACAGAAACACCCTTATTCAGAAATACCAGAAATGCAAAGAATAGGGGAAAAACCCATAATGAGGAAAAGAAAATAGAAAACCACCCAGACAGAAATGACAGTGTTAAAATCAGCCGGCCAAGGACCCTAAAACAGGATTTAACTGTATCGTCTATGGTCAAAAGCCAAAAGGAAGACTGAACATGTTAAGCACTGAAAATAGACAAGATATTAAGAAAAGATTCAGACTGAACTTCTCGAGAAGAAAACGACGTCTAAAATGAAAATTATACTAGATGAAATTAGGCAGATTAGAACACTGCAGAGAACTAATGGATTTAAAGAAACTGATGGAGAAAACCAATACCGCTCCTCCCCTAACCCAAATAAACAGAGCAGGAGTAGAAGACAACTAACACCCAGGTCGCTAGAGTCCCTGATGGGGAGACAGGAAGGGGCTAACAGAAAAAAGATTTGGAGTGACCAAAAACGTTGCCAATTTGATGAAATTCTGAACACAGATATCCAAGAAGTTCAATAAATACCAAGCTAAGAAACATGAAGAAAACTACACAGAGACACATCATAACTTGCTTAGAGCTGGTGGTAAAATCTTAAAGGCAGCCAGAGGGAGAAGACCTGTCACGGACAGAGGAACAGAGCCGAAGTCCCCCCGGTTCTCTCACCAGGGACAACAGGAGACAGCACTGATGCCAATCCAGGAAGAAAACACTGCCACCCTGGAACCTGTATGCAGCAGAAACATTTTTAAAACACGAAGGAGAATCCAGAAAGAAAACACTGCCAACCTGGAACCTGTATGCAGCAGAAACGTTTTTCAAACACGAAGGAGAATCCAGAAAGAAAACACTGCCACCCTGGAACCTGTATGCAGCAGAAATGTTTTTCAAACATGAAGGAGAAAAATACTTTCAGACACACAAAAAGTGAAATGATTCATTACCAGATACACACTCTGAGAGACATTAAGTGACATCTTTCAGACAGAAGGAAAATGACAAGGATCACACGAAGAAGTGAAGAGCTTTAGAAATGGCCACTGTGTGGATAAACGCATACTTTTTTCATATTATTTAAATATCTTTAAAAACAATGGAATTTTTTTTTTAAAGGTTAATGATGGATTGTGGGGGTTACACAAAATGACAGGACTTCAACCCAACCATGTAAAGTTATCACATCATGGTGACTAAGCACTTGGAGATGGTGGTAGTTTTTGTTTAATGGGTATAGTTTCTCTTTAAGATGATGGAAAATGCTCTGAAAATGGACAGGGTGATGGCTGCACAACCTTGTGACTGTACTTAGTTGAATTAACCATTCAAATAGGGTTAAAATGATAAATCCTGCTATATATATTTTACTACAGTTGAGGAGAAAAATTACAGTAAAAGCAAATTAAGCACGCTTGTTAAATATATGTAATAAATGTAAGTTATGTGATACATAACATATATAATCACATATGTAATTAAAAGCCAACATCCTTTTTTTTTTGGAGACAAGATCTGGCTCTAAGGCCCAGGCCAGAGTGCAGCAGCGTGATTTCAGCTCACTGCAGCCTCCACCTCCCAAGCTCAAGTCATCCTCCTCTCACCTCAGCCTCCTGAGTAGCTGGGACTATAGGTATGCACCACCATGCCCGGCTAATTCTTTTTGTGTTTTTAGCAGTGATGCAGTTTTGCCAGCTGCCCAGGCTGGTCTTGAACTCAAGTGAGCTCAAGTGATCCGCCCACTTCAGCCTCCCAAAGTGCTGGGATTACAGGCATGAGCCACCATGCCTGACCACAAACATCATAATCTAAAAATCAGAGATAGATTTAATTTTAAAAAGCAAGCTGCCAAAAAGAAACCCACTTTACTATCATATAAAGCAGGCTGGGTGCAGTGGCTCACACCTGTAACCCCAGCAGTTTGGGAGGCCGAGGTGAGAGGATCACTTGAGCTCAGGAGTTTGCGACCAGCTTGGACAACACAACGAGACCTCATCTCTACTAACTAAAAAACCAAAAAAATTAGTCAGGTGTGGTAGCATGCACCTGTGGTCCCAGCTACTTGAAGGCTGTGGGAGGACTGCTTGAGTCTGGGAGGCCAAGACTGTATTTTGTAGTAAGCCATGACTGTGCCACTGCACTCCAGCCTGGACGACGGCAAGACCTCATCCCTATAAGGGGGAAAAATAACACAGACTTTGGAGCCAAGCATACTACCGGAGAAAAGACATCATTTTATAATGGCGAAGATTACATATATTATGAACGACAGGTGACATCAGTATTGACAGCAAAAGGATAATGCAGGAATATTCTGAAAAACTTCATGTTAATAAATTTGACAACTTGGAGAAAATAGAAAACCCCTTGAAAGACACTAATCACCAAGTATACACAGAAAGAAACAGATGATCTATCCATACAGTACAATATTACCCTGAAATAAAAAAGAACAAAGCAATGACACAAGTGACAACACAGACGAATGTCAAAATATCCTGCAAAGTGGAAGCAGATGGGCCCAATCAAGAGAAGATGCCGTGATTCCATTCAAATCCAAGTGCAACAGTCCAAATGCATCTACTGTGGCTGAAAGGGGACTGGCAGTGGCCTGCAGATAGGGCGGTGGGAGTGCGGTTTTGAGGAGCTCCCGAGTGCCATGGAGGGAGACCGTAATACAAAATGGCAAGGGATTTTTGGGGTGATGTTGGGGATGATTCTATGGATGTATACAGATGTCAAAACTATCAACTGCACATTGTAAATATGTACAATTTACTGCACGTTTATTTTTTTTTAATGAAAGAAAATGCTGTAAATACCTTCAGATAAGATTTTCAAGTAACAGAAAGAAAATGTCTAAGAAGACAAGTGCCCATGTCAAATGTTACTGCTGCAGGTCCAGGTAAGTCAGCATTATGACAGAGGCAGAAAACTGCTGACCAAGCCGTCAGTTTCTTGGATAGAAAGCTGCAATTTTCCACATCTGCCACCTGAGTCTGCGCTGGCCCAATGACCCTGCGTGACTCAACCCCAGGCTCAATCTTAGAGGCTGGTAGAGATTTTACTGGTGGATCCCCATTAGAAAACATCTCCCATTACCAGGTCTTTCTGAATAGACAGAATCCTGCTCCGGGCAGCTTCGCAGTTGGCCCGCTTGCCTGTGATGATAATGGTCTCCGAATTGCTATTCTCTGCTGGAAGATCAATCTTGGTGTTGCTTTCCTCACGAATCTACAGGGAGAGAGATCACTATGAGAAGCTGACTGGAGCTCTCCCAGAGCTGAGACACAGTTGAGCACAGAGCTAGAAGTAAGGAAGAGTCCCTCCTCGTCTAAAACTGAAATGGTGCAGGACTACAGGGACAGGGCAAGAAGCAGTGAGACGCAGGGGTCAAGCCATCACCTTTTTAATGTTTGCACCTCCTTTCCCAATGATGTTCTTGTGGAACTGTTTGAAGATTGGAACAGAAATTGAGTAGCTGTTTTCCACCTTAAAGACAAAAAAAGAACCACAGCCCGATTCACCACCTGTGCTAGAGAGTGAAGTACAGTAACTCTTCTCCCCCAAGGGTAGCATGAACAGGACAAGGCACTGGTATTTGCACACAGACCTTCAGAGGTTTCTCATGAGGGTGAGATCATTTGTCCACCAACTAACTGATCTTGCAAATTACAGTGCATCGATGCAAGCCTGCTTTTTTTTTTTTTTTTTTTTTTTTTTTTGTGAGACAAGGGTCTCACTCTGTCCCCCAGGCCAGATGCAGTGGTGCGATCTCAGCTCACTGCAACCTCCACCTCCCGGGTTCAAGCCGTTCTTCTGCCTCAGCCTCCCGAGTAGCTGGGATTACAGGAACCTGCCACCACACCTGGCTAGTTTTTGTATTTTTAGTAGAGATGGGTTTTCACCTTATTAACCAGGTTGGTCTCCAATTTTGACCTAGCGATCCTCCTGCCTCCACCTCCCAAAGTGCTGGAATTACAGGTGCGAGCCGCCACACCAGGCCACAAGTCCACTTTTTTGCTAAGAGAGTTCGTGTCCAATGTCAGGATCAGAGCAGGCTAAGGGGCTCAGAACACACACGGAGACAGCACGGACCCTTATACTCTGGGGAATTCAGCACTCCGCAGTGACGTTACTGCGGCTTATAGCACTGGAGTCTGTCACCGTTGCCTCTCTCAGGACAGCCAGCAGCTAAGCTGAAGCCCAGGGAAATACACGGCAGCCTGTGGCCTTCCCATCCACTACTCGATACACTTTCTAAACCTGTTCTCTTTCAGTTTTTGAAAAAAATAATAAATCAGTATACGACTCCCCATTTCACCTGTTATACCTCTCATCTTACTGGATGGGACAGTTTCTCTGGGTATCTGAAGACTCAAGGAAACAAGGTAACTGGGCATGAGAATAGGCAAATCTCCCCACCTGAATTCCAAAAACACTGCAGTCTTGACAATGACTGCCAATCCAAACATCCAGGTGTTAAGTGAGAAGTAGTCGGCATTTTGTCCCAAGTCCCTGAGATGGAAGACCAGCCTAGTGCCTATGTGCTTTCCCCAGAGCAGAGGTCCCCTAGTGGGGAGTCAGGAGTTCTGAGAGGACGTGCGCCCTACCCACCCCAGACGTTGCCATACAAGAAAGAATATAAAGCAGCTCCTACCAGATCTGCCACCATCTTCTGCATGTATTTTGTGCATTTTTCCACCTCATTCTTGGGTCCTCTGAGCTGGACGATGTCACTTTTTTGTGCGGGGTCTGGGAAATTGATGATAACCTAGAACAAATCATCGGGAGCCTAAGTTGAATTATGAAGAAGGACAGGATTCCCAAATATCAGATATTCCTGAAGTGTGACCTGGATCACTCCCATAGGGTTAAATAAAGTCTCTGGGAAACTGTACCTCTGGGAATTTGTCACGAATTTCACGGATCCGTTCACCCTTCTGCCCAATGATCGTGCGATGAAATCTCTGCTCAATGATTAGATCCTTGGTACGCTCATTTTCCTAAAAACACAATTAAAGTAGATGTCACTTATCACAAGCATGGTGAGCAACTCCCTGCTGAGTCAAGAGGACACCAGGGAGCCCTGGGCATAGTCCTTCGGGGAGCAGGTGAGGTGGCCTCTAGGTGGCACCCTGTAGCAGCCCTGGGAGCAACCAGCCATTAGAACGCGTGGCGCATGACGAGCACTCTTGCCAACCATCACTACCCTCCGCAACACTGGCTGCGTATCACTGCCCTGAACAAAGTACAGTTAGGGAACTCAGGACCCTTCAGACAGAAGTGCTGTCGGGATAGTGGCAAGCACCAGAGCAACTCAGTGAGCCTTCTGTTTAACTAGAGGGGAGGCCCAGCTCTTCCACCTGGAGGCTTAGCATTCTGCATAGCAGGCGGTGATGCCTTCTGAACAGAGGGTGGCTCGGACCACTGTCCCTGCGTGGGTAAGAACGTTCAACACAGGGCGCTGAACCCATGTGACTTTCAACTCCTCCACAGGTCCCACTAAAATGTCAGAAGGAATACAGATGAGTAAGCAGAGCTGGAATCCAGGGAAGGACACCAACCTACCAAATGTTTCTGAGAATTCCGGATCAAACTGCTATCAGATGACAGAGAAGTAAGGGCTCAGCAACCAGGAAGGGCATAAAGCAGCCAGGGAAAGGACCTGGGCTGGAGGCCAGGCTAAGAGGAGAACCTGGGATATGAAGCTGGGGACTGACCTCTGAGAAGGTCACAAGCAGTGAGAGGCTTCATCACACGCTGGACTGCAGCTCAGGGCTACAAAAGAGGTCTGCCAATTTGAGATTCCTCATGTGGGTACTGGTGTGAGATGAACAAAGAATGCCCCAGGCTAAGCAAATGATAGGGAACCCTGGGACTTGTTCCTCAGACAGGCAAAAGTGCTGCTGCAGACTCTCACGCAGTATTTGACTTCTCTGGATACTTAAAGGCACCCAGAGACTTTCAAGGGTGGGCATCCGACTCATAGAAGTGAGGATGCTTACAGCTTGGCATAAGCGTGTACAAATGTTGGGGAGCCCAGGGCAGTGCAGTGCTGCTGCCGGGTGGCAGACAGCAACAGCCGCCACTCCAGGTTTGCGGATGATGTAGGAGTGATCCTCCGGTTTGGCCTTATGTGAGAACCACCTGGGATGCCTTTGAGAATCCAGAAATGTCTGTGACGGTCTCTGGAGTTGGTACTCAGGCATCTGGGAAGCCAGGGTGTGGCCAAGGCCAAGATGCTACCACACAATCTCTGTGCCTTTCTAGCACAGCACAAAGCCACGGAGGACAAGACGCGCAGGTGACCTGGGGAGGACTGAAGCAAATGTGGCCCCAGGGAGACAGATCCTGGTTCCAGTGCACGTGCGGTTCACTGACTTCCGTCCTCCAAGGCTGCACACCACAACCCAGGAAGACAACAGACGCGAGGCCCGTGCTTTCCCAGAGGCTCCGGCCGTGGTGCTTACCATGCGAGACGCGAGCTCCAGCAGCTCTCGCTTGGCCTGCTGCACACCCTGCGGGTCCCCCTCGATGCGGATCAAGTTGCTCTTCTCACTATCGGGAGGGATGCGCACGGACACCTTGTACTGGTCTTTGATTCTGTTTACTGAGGAACACAAAAGGAAACACATTCAGGATACAGAACCAACATTCTGCCAATGGCTAACAAGCAGGCAGGACGGGGCTAAAGCATGACCTCATCGGTGATTTCCATTCGCCAAAAACGACGCTTAACTTCCAGAACAAGAATCACCACCACCTAGAATAGGGGCCGGTTACGATCTTCACCCGGATCACAAGGGTTCTGGAGGACAGGCTCTCAGACTTGACCACAAGTTGGCACTGCCCCAAGACTGTCAACTAACTCACAGTTGGGGCCACCCAGTCTTGGGATTTAGAGGCTGTAACGTATGGCTGGGGCTTCAGAATTTAAAAGATTCCGGGTGTTTCTAATGTGCAAGTTAAGTTTGGGAATTACGACTCAAGTTTAAAAAATCACACACACTAACTCCACACAAAAGCACTCACTGATGCCTAAGACCCCATCCACTGTTGGCTCAGATCCGAACCGAGCACTTCACTGTGTCTGCAAGACAACTGCTGTTGCAAACCCTCCTGCTGTCAACCTCTGGATAGAACCCAATACCCCCAGGTTAGAGTTTCAGGCCCCCCAAACTCTGGAGAAGCCGTATCACAGGGAAACAAGGAGTGCACTAAAGGAAAGCCCAGCCTGCTGGAAGGACTGCCACGAGAGCTTCTTGCGCATTCCATCCCCAACGCATGCACATGCAGAGGCGGCAAAAAGGCCACGCGCTGCGAGGCTGATACGGACATGCAGCTGTTCCGGGTGGAGCAACACAAGACAAGAGAAGCAGAGGACGGAGCTGGGCAGCAGGTGTTTTTAGATTACGAAAGAAAACAAGAGTTAGGAACTACATGAGAAGAAAACAGAACAGACACGACTCACTAAGCTACACTCTGCAATTTCTAGGGAGCAGAAACCAGAAATTCATGTTAGAATTATACTACTGTACTTCCATATATATGTATTTTGAGACAGGGTCTTGTTCTGTCACCCAGGCTAAAATGCAGTGGCACAATCACAGCTCACTGCAGCCTTGACCTCCTGGGCTCAAGTGATATTCCTGCCTCAGCCTCCTGAGTAGCTGGGACCACAGGCTTGGCTAAATTTTTCTTTTTTGTAGAAATGGGGGTCTTACTATGCTGCCCAGGCTCATCTTGAACTCTTGGGCTCAAGTGATCCTCCTGCCTTGGCCTCCCAAAATGCTGGCAAGAGCCACCATGTGAGGCCTAAATAAAAACTCCAGTTAAGCAGAACAACAAACCGTAAAAGCAAGCTCATGGTGTGCGCGTGGTTCAAGCACTGTGCACAAGGGTCACTCTGTGCCTGTAGGCTTCCGTGCTGTCATGCAAAATGCCCACAAAACCTAGGAGTGACACCAGAGAGCTCACCATGCACAGGCCCACAGCACAGCTGACAAGCCTGTTTACTCCTAACAAAAACGGACACACGGGCAGCAGTCCTGGTCCCACCACCTGGGAAAGCTCCTTCATCCATGAACCATCCAGGAATGGGGACGTGCTTCCCTTTTCACCTTCCACCCGAAGGTAACACACACGACATGTACACTTGTTTTCAGAACACGCAAGCACTGTGATGTGTGGGTACAGCCACACAGCTAAAGGAGGAGGTTTAAAAAAACATTCTTGGCAGGGTGTGGTGGCTCATGCATGTAACCCCAGCACTTTGGGAGGCCGAGGCAGGCAGATCAACTGAGGTCAGGAGTTTGAGACCAGCCTAGGCAACATGCTGAAATCCCGTCTCTACTAAAAATACGAAAATTAGCCTGGCGTGGTGGTGCATGCCTGTAGTCCCAGCTACTTGGGAGGCTGAGACAGAATTGCTTAAACCCAGGAGGTGGAGGTTGCAGTGAGCCGAGATTGCACCACTGCACTCCAGCCTGGGTGACAGAGATTTAGGTGACAGAGACTCTGTCTCAAAAATAAAAAAATAAAAATAAAAAACATCCTCGGACTTGCAGCAGAGTGTTCACATGACACAGTTGCAACAGCATCCTGGAGCTGTGCTGCACCCACAGCCTGGCACAGTGAGGCACACATCCACCCAGGCTGACACATCACTGCCTCTGCAACAGAATGCCCCTGGCTGGGCGGGGTGGCTCACACCTTTAATCCTGGCACTTTTGGAGGCCAAGGTGGGCAGGCGCATCACCTGAGACCAGGAGTTCAAGACCAGACTGGGCAACATGGTGAAACCCTGTCTCTACTAAAAGTACAAAAATTAGCCGGGTGTGATAACGGGTGCCTTTAGTCCCAGCTACTCAGGAGGCTGAGACAGGAGAATCACTTGAGCCCGGGAGGCAGAGGTTGTAGTGAGCTGAGGCTGTGCCACTACTCTCCAGGCTGGGTGACAGTGAAACCCTGTCTCAAAAAAAAAAAAAAAAAAAAAAAAAAAAAAAAAAAAAAAAAAAAAAAAAAAAAAAAAAAAAAAAAAAGGAATCCCGCCCTCCCCATGTTGTTTTACTTGGGCATAATCCAGAAATTTTTCACTCTTCAGTGAGTTCCAGATCAGCAGTTTCCATGTTCAGAAGACATGAGTATTACAAACACTGATGGGCTGACGTAGCAGGTCTGACTGAAATACGAAGGATGCTGCCTTTAACACGGCCCCTGTGGGTTACTCAGGGAGGACTTGGATGGATTTCCAGCAGTGACAATTCACCCACTGGCCAGATAGCTCTAATCCAACCACCGCGCCAAGGGGAAAAGGAAAAGGGGCCTCTTCCAGCAGGCAGGAGGATGTGAAGTCTCAAACTCCCGTGACAGGTAGCACTGGGCCCGGACTGTCTGCACAGACGTCCTAGCTCTCACAGCTGACACCCCCCAGCCAAGGGTCTCAGGGCACACCGGCCTCACCGCAACAGCCAGCCTCACTCACTGTTGGCGCCGCTCTTCCCAATGAGGTGCCTGTGGAACTTGTGGTCGATGTTGATCTCTACGTAGTCCATCCGGTTAATCTGTGGGACAAGCACACAGGCCCACGGATGCGCCTGGTTACCTGACCAACAAGCTGAACCCCAAACCCAGCAGTCTCCACACTTGCGTCTTCTGACCACTCAGCTGTCAGTATCGTTGGAGACTGCCCCCGCGTCTCCCCTGAAGGATGCCTTCTTCAAAACAGAGTTTCCTCTATCCAGGATTATTCCGGGACTTCAGCCAGCTTCTCGTTTCAGAATCTATTACTCACCCAGCTAGGATGCCCTGTGGTGTCTATGCCCAGCCATGTGGCATGCCACTGAGAGATGACCACCCGCGCCCAACTCGGAGCCTCCCGTGTCACCAGCACACACAACGTTCCAAGGGGCACCTTACCAAATCTTTGACCATGCTTTCTATCTGTCCCTGGGCCACATTGACATCCTCTGTAGGGCCCTCCAGGGTGATCTTGTCTTCGCCCTCTGTGAACTCGATGTGAACCTACCATACCAAAACCAAACAGACAGCTAAAACATGATGGCACAGCTGCAGCTCCTCAGCTCCCAGTGGGCAGTCTCTGGTCCTCAGAGAGCACACAGGTGCCCTCTTGGGAGCGGCAGCTGATCCCAAACCGCTTCATACAGATGCGAGGGAAGAAGGGACATATCCACAGGCACCAGACAAAGCTGAAAGGGAGGGTTAGGAGCTATTATCAGGAACTGAATACTGTGGCCTCATAATCTTGCCTTTCACTGACAACACTGTTTGTCCCCACAAAGGCCACTAGCACAAAGCATGTGATCTGCTCGTGCATCATCTTAACTTTTACAAGGCCTAGTCCTCCTTAGTTGCATAAAGAATGACACAGAGCATGGATGGAATTTCAAAACTAGTATAACCTGCACAAAGGTGGTAAAGTAACTTGCTCAACACAGACAAGGCTGCTGGCTTTCCTGATTTATTACCCTCCATGTAAGGAGTTACGGAAGGGAGACTGGTCTTTACATGAAGCTATAAAAAGTAAAAGGAGGGCTGGACACGGTGGCTCATGCCTGTAATTCCAGCACTTTGGGAGATGAGGCGGGCGGATCACAAGATCAGATCGAGACCATCCTGGTCAACATGGTGAAACCCTGTCTCTACTAAAATACAAAAAATTAGCCAGGTATGGTGGTAGGCATCTGTAGTCCCAGCTACTCGGGAGGCTGAGGCAGGAGAATCACCTGAACCCAGGAGGAGGAGGTTGCAGTGAGCCGAGATCACGCCACCGCACTCCAGCCTGGCGACAGACCAAGACTCTGTCTCAAAAAAAAAAAAAAAGTAAAAGGGGCTGGGCACAGTGACTCACCTGTAATCTTAACATTTTGGGAGGCCGAGGCAGGAGGACTACTTGAGCCCAAGAGTTCGAGCTGGGCAACATAGCAAGACCCTGCCTCCACAAAAAATTATAAAACTAGCCTGGGGTGGTGGTGCACGCCTGAAGTGCCAGCTACTTGGGAAGCTGAGACGAGAGGATCGCTTGAGCCATGAGTTCAAGGCTGCAGTGAACTATGATTGTGCCACTGCACCCTAGCTGGGTGACAGAGTGAGACTTTTGTCACTAGAAAGAATAAAATAAATTTTATTTTTAAAAAGGATGGTAACATTAACTGGAAACTAAGTCTAAACAAAACAAGGGTTAAATATGATGGCTGTTTTCCCTGGTATTTATTTTCTGTTCATGTTTCCTGGGTGCTACAATTTCCTTTGGTAAATAGAGAAAGCTTTAAATTCACATTTAATACAATTTATATACAAGTTCTGCTCTTCAAACTATTATGAAGTTATTTCACCGTAATTACTAAATGACATGTTTCTTAAAATACTTATGAAACCTAACAATACACAATCCTTTCTGGTTAAAGGCCAGAAGGATGGTACAGACATGAACAGACATTCATGCTGCTCTTCCTCAGCTAACCATGAAGTTGACCATGTTGAACAGGACAGTTAATTTAGAAAAATACACCCGTTTTCAAGGGTATCCACAGGATAAAGGTCAACAAAGCTGTCAGAAACAGAGAGACAGAAAACAAGACAAATTCAATACACCAGGCGAAAAACGGGCCCTTACCTTTGGCATCTGCTGAGTGATTTTGGCCAGGTTCTGTCCTTTCTTGCCAATGATGAAACGGTGAAGCCAGGAAGGGGCGGCGACAGAGGAGACGGTGAAGCTATTGGCCTAAGAACACGGGAAAACAGCCATGAGTTTGCAGAGCTCAAGGTCATGTCACAACAGAAGCCACGCTGCTCACCTGGGGCTGAGAAGCGAGCACTCCCCAAACCCAGGAACCTGCGCTGTGTCCAGGCCCCAGGGTTACAAATAAGAGCTCATGCACGAAGGCCCCGTGGACTCCACTGAATGGGGATGCACTTAAAGCTCAGAGGCAGTTACCTTGGCATAGACTTCAGTCAATGCCTGACCTAACTTTTCAGGCTCGCCTCGAAGTATTACAGTCTCCGAGATGCTGTCTGAGGGTGGGATCTCAACGGAAACGCCGGTTCTCTCAAGGATCTCCTGCAAAGAATTGCCCTTGGGCCCGATGACATACTTGTGCTGGGATTTCTTCACTTCCACTGCGATGGTTGTAGTCTTCTTTTTCTAAGTAAGAGCACCATAAGGGCAGTCAAAGGGAGAGGTGCGGGAAGCGGGCAGGCAGGCACCGTCACTGCTGCAGAAAGCAAGCCACGGTGGCCCAGACTACAGAAGCTGGTCCCAAGAAGTGAACAACAAGTGGTCAGGACCAGCCCATCCCCAGAAGCCTCACTGCTCAAGGACTGGATTTTCCCCTCAGTCTACGCACCTGCTGGCTGATAACTTCGTCCTTAAACACTGGACAACACTCATCCTTTTCTTCAACTAAGGGACATGTTTCAGACTTCAAAGTTCACTAAACTGAGCTAACAGCTTAATCCAAGACGTGAACAATTCTGAGCTGTACATCTGATCCTGGGGTAGCTGGCAGCCTGTCAGCACAGCTAGAGGCCCAGGACAGGAACACAGAGAGGATAGCAAGGACAACTGCCCAGCAGATACTCAACAGCAAGGCAGGAGTGGGCACCAACCTCACACCGGTCACTCAAGTGTAGAGACAATAAGCATCTTCATCAAGAATGAAGAGATAAGGGGCAGAATCAGGCCTTAACTGAATCTCCAGACCCAAACCCTAGTCTCTCTTCCTGCCCACGGGGATTTGTCTCCTCTACACCGTGTACCTTCTCCTCATAAATCTTCTTGATGCGAGCCACAGCCTGAGCCAATTGTTCCTTCTCTCCAGTAAAGACGATCTCCGTCCGGTTCACGCTGGGTGGGGGAATGTTGATGCGCGTCCCTGTCTCCTGCATGATCTCGCCAACCAGCCTATTATACGGCCCAGCAATGAAGGGGTGGAATGCCTTTTCTACTTCTAGCCTCTCCACAGCACGTTTGTCCTGAAAAGGAAGGGAGGAACCTCTGAACAGGCCTCTGAAAACCAACTGGGGACAGACGGGACTTTTTAGGGTTGGAGTCAAGCCTTCCAATCCCACCACACTATGCCTTTAAGTCCACGCTGGATACAGCAACCCATGAGGGAGTGAGGTCTGCGCCAGCACACAGGCAGGGGCACGAGGCACTCACATGGGCCTCACCTGCTCGGCAGAGATGAGTAAGACTTCATGGCGAGCTTTCTCGATGCCCTCTTTGGTGCCAGTGATCTTGATCTGATTGCTGGGGTCATCCGGGCGTGGGATCTGGATTTTGGTTGCAGTTTTTAGCTCCAAGTCTTGTAGTTTCTCTCCATTTTTGCCAATAACAAAGCGATGGTGTTCTTTGGGAATAGCGACAGTTGCTGAGGCCTAGAGCAAGAAGAGAATCCAAGAAAACAAGAATATTGGTAGGCTCTGAAGGAGCAGATTTTTCCAAGGCATTCTCTCCGGCAGAAACACCATCTTTGCTTATTCTTGCCCTCCAGCCCCAACCCATCCATCAGAACAGCGTGAGCTTAAACACACGTGCTTGGGGAAGCTTACCCTGACTCCCAGGCTAGGGTAAGTTCAAGGGTATCTGCGCCACTACTTAGCATCCACTGGAATACATGCCCACAAAAGGAGACAAGAGAAAACAGTCACAAAGGCTGGACAGGAAGAAGCATGTGACTGCATACCGAGAAACCCTGAGAACACTACTGGGCTAAATTCTATTTACAGCAAGGAGAAAAGACTGAAATCCAGAAATTAACAGCTTTAACTTCCACAAACAGCAACTACTTAGAAGATGCAATGAAAAAGATGCATTTCTCACAGAAATAAGGAAAAAACAAGGACAAGAAAATAGCTAGACATAAGCCTAGCGCAAGGTGGAGTATGTGCACTAGAAATCAGAAAATGCTCTTAAAAGAGCTAAAAGAAGGTTTAAGTGATAAAGATGGTAATTATGCCAATTAACTTCAAAATATTTGTACCATTTCAAACAGTTGATCATAAAGGCTGTAATACAGAACAAACAAAATAGAATAAACAAGAAAACCCTGAAAAAGAACAGTGCAGGGTAGAGGTGTTAACAGCGGTACTAGACATTAAACATGACACCCTTATCATTAACATAGGAAATATCAGCATATGGAAAGACAGACCATCTTGCTGGTCAGAACTGAAAACCCAGAAACAGACCTAAGTTAATACGAACATCTAAGACATGATAAAAGCAGCCACTCAAGCAAGGCACTGGAGGAAACGGTCTCTCCAAGATGGTGCTGGCATGCCTATAATCCCAACACTCTGGAAGGCTGAAGTGAGGATTGTTTGAGCCCCGGAGTCCCAGATCAGCCTCGACAACATAGTGAGACCTCACTTCCACAAAAATTTTAAAAATTAGCCAGGCGTGGCGATGCATGCCTGTGGTCCCAGCTATTGGGGTGGCTGAGGCAGGAGGACTGCCTGAGCCTAGGAAGCTGAGGCTGCAGTGAGCCGTGATCATGCCACAGCGCTTCAGCTTATGTGGCAGACTGAGACCCTGTGTTAAAACAAAAAACTGGCGCTCACAACTCAATGGTCATACGGAAAAAGGTGAAACGCGATCGGTGCCTTAACCCTATTTGCAATAAATTCCAAACAGATCAGTAACTAAAATGTAAGAACATATTTACAAGCAGCAGAAGAAAATATAAGCTTTCTCATGACATGATGGTGAAAAACACTTTCCTAACAATGACTCAAGATAATAAAAAAAATGCAAGTGGCCCTTATATATTGAAAGGTGCTCAGTCTTGCTCATCAGAATAATGCAAATTAAAAGTATATTCAGTTGCCTCTCACACTGGCCAAAACCCAAGTATGTGATGAGCCTGGCTCTTGTGTACTGCTGATGAGAGTGCAAAACACTAATTCCTAAGGACGGAAATTTAGCATCAGATGGCCCAGTTCCATGTGCAGTCACCCTCTTGACCCAGCCAGCTCACTTCTAGGAATCTATCCCAAGACACACTGGGTAAAATCGGAAACAGCATATGCACACCATTTTTATTGTAACATAATTTTGTAACAGCTGAAGTCTGGAAACTACCCAAATGCCCATCAGTAGGAGAGCCTGGGTAAATTACAGCACGCCTACAGAGTATTACACTGCTGTATAAAGAAATGAGAAAAATCACTACTTGTTGATATACAGACACCTAAATATAGAAGAAAAAAAGCAAGGCATAGGAAAGGGTGCATGGCAAGCTGTATTTTGCTTCTGCTCTCAAATACAAACAACAAAGGAAAAACCGGGACCAGGAATGGTCCCTGCACAGGTCGGGAGGGAGCAGGGTGAAGACAACAGGCTGGGGAGATTTCTCTGGAAGAACTTTATTATATAACGTTGACTTTGCAAACTTTAAAACATTGAAAATAAACTGAAACAAATGTACCTAACTATATCAAGATGACAGGAAAACTCAGAAAAAAAGAAACTGCTTCAAGTGATTCTGAACTGATGATTTTCTTTTTTGAGACAGGCTCTCACTCTGTCACCCAGGCTGGGTGGTGGTGGTGCAAACACCACTCACAGAAGCCTGCACCTCCCACGCCGAAACAATCCTCTTCCTCAGACTTCCAAGTAGCTGGGATTACAGGTGAGCGCCACCATGCCCAGCTATTTTTTTGTAGAGATGGGGTTTCTCCATGTTGCCCAGGCTGGCCTCAAATTCCTGGGCTCATGCAAGCTGCTGGCCTCGGCGTCCCAAAGTGCTAGGATCATAGGCGTGAGAGCCACTGCCTGATTTTCCTTTCTTAAAAGCACAACTTGCCTAGCTCTGTCTTCTGAAAAAGTCGAGAAGCTTTGATGACCCAGTTGCGATGTGCACCCATGGAGATTGGAGTCTGTAACTGTAATTTCCTACTCAAAAGGTCCAGAGTTCACAGAAAAATAGCTGATTTAAGGTCTGTGTCAGGAAATACGTAAGACTAGCCTGAGGCATCTATCTGTGTTAGAAATTAAGAAGTTACTGACATTAACGGGCCACGGCAGAAAGCTGCAGGGAACAAAACGGAAAGGAGGGGTCCCACACGCCAAAGATGAGGCAACTGCCGCATAAAGAATGACAGATACGCCAAAAGTGCCCGAGTTCACAACGACATGAAGAAGAGTCACTGATCAACACTGAAGCTGCCAGAGTGCTGAAGAATCGATCCTTTATCTGGCACTTCCCACTCAACTGTTGATGAAGAAAAATTCTTCTTTACAATAATTATCAACTAATGTATGAACAGGGAGAGAATCAGAAAAGCGTAATTTGAAGCCCTTAGCGAATCTGGGCAGTAATCACCAACTGATGGTAAAACGATTACACAAAGGACTGATAAGAAACTTTATAAGGGAAGACACCAGACCTGAGCCTACTGGCCAATCTCAAAATCAGAACAAGCAGAACCACCAGCTATCACAGCAAGGACTCGGCACCACCCACAGAATCTTTTTTTGCGTGTGTGGGGGGAACGGAGTCTTGCTCTGTCACCAGGCTGGAGTGCAGTGGCACAATCTTGGCTCACTGCAACCTCCACCTCCCGGGTTCCAGTAATTCCCCTGCCTCGGCCTTCCGAGTAGCTGGGATGATAGGAGGATGTCACCACACCCAGCTGATTTTTTTTGTATTTTAGTAGAGATGGGCTTTCACCACGTTGGTCAGGATGGCCTTGTGATCTGCCCGCTTGGCCTCCCAAAGTGCTGGGATTACAGATGTGAGCCACCACTCCCTGCCGAGCCTTCTTGCGTCAAACAAGCTGACTGTGGAAGTAACCAAGCCCCTGAAGATCTGACACCAGTTCACCAAAAATAATCAGTGAATAGCAGAACAAATCAAACACCCATTGTCCCCAGTAATCAATGGCATTAAAAAAAGGGAGGACTAGCTGGGCATGGTGGCTCACGTCTGTAATTCCAATACTTCAGGAGGCTTAAGTGGATGGATCATTAGAGCCTAAGGGTTCAAGACCAGCCTGGGCAACATGGTAAAAACGCATATCTACCAAAAAAAAAAAAAAAAAAAAAAAAAAAGCTGGGCCTGGTGGCATATGTCTGCAGTCTCAGCTACTTGAAGGGCTGAGTCAGGAGGATCGCTTGTGCCCAGGAGGTCAAGGCTGTTGTGAGCAGTGTTTGTACCACTGCACTCCAGCCTAGGTGACGTGAGAGCCTGTCTCAAAAAAAAAAAAAAAAAAAAAAAAAAAAGAGGGAGTAGAAGGGAGTAAGTACTGTTACAGAACGAGAGACTTAGGGCTCTACAATCAATGCAACATTGGGACCTGTCTGGACACTGATGTGAATGGACCAACTGGAAGAAACATCGTTGAGATGACGAGGAAAGGCCAAACACAGCCTGGGTTAAACATAGACATGATATTAAGAAACCACTATCAATATGATTACATGAGTTAAGAGCACAATTATTATAAGTATGTATACATAAAAACAGCAGCTTCTCTGAAGTAAGGCACAATAATGTGTCTGGAATTTGTTTTAAGATAATCAAGGGGCAGGAGAGTGTGTCAGGGCAAATTTCTTCATTCTGATCCGTATATTCAGTGCAGTGGCCCTTTCCCCTGCAGTGTTCATTACAAAACAGAGTAATGAACCAGCAGATACCAGCACAACTTTCAGAGCCTATTATGCAAAGCCACAATGCTAGACAATGACAAGCAACACTGTCACCTTCATTAACACTTAATGGTTTAACTCTCTGAAGCCAGCTGGGGTTTGGGACCGTCCTGATGCCCTCATGTGGTTGAGTAAGTGGCAAAGCTGGACTTCATCAGACGGCACTCCTCTGCCTCCTGGCTACGCCTTGCGCTCCTACCCCTCGGCCCCTCTTCCATCAGATCCCCACCGTCCAACCACCGTGCTCCAGATCCAGCTCCCACAAGATCAAGACGACACAGCAGCAGATGGGCAGAACCCTGATTCCTAAATAAGCCCATCTAGTACAACAGCGGTCATGCAACATTTTAATATGATTCTTTACTTTTTTTTTTTTGGTCTTTAAGTGCTGCCACTTAGGGAGAAATGCATCAGAGATTTGCTTATTTATTACAAATTTCTTGAAGTCCAAGTACTGGCATCAGACTGCCAAAGACTAGGAAACTGGCTTAAAACAGAATTTGAACTTGTAATCTCCTAAATTTGGTGCCTGGAAATGAGTATTTAATGAACACACTAGCAAAGCAATGGAACTACCCATCTTCACCATTCAGCAAGTCTAGTTTAAGTGTCTCGAACTCTGGGACAAGCTTCTAATTTTCAGTTCAGCTGGACGTAGTTGTGTGCCTGTAACCCAGCTAACTGGGAGTCTGGGTGGAGGACTGCCTGAGCCCAGGGGTTCTAGGCCACAGTGTACCATCATCACACTCGTGGACAGCCACTGCACAACAGCCTGGACAACAGAGTGAGACTCTGTCTCTTAAAAGAAAAAATTATTATTACTTTTAAGTTCATTCACTCAAAGAGCAAAATGGCAAGTGTCCCAGTTTTATTATTACTTTAGTGTGTTTTTTCACTAAAAATGCCAGGGGACTCTCAATACTGCTGTCCTACCTCCAAAAGACTGAACTGCCCCACTGGTAGGAAGAGTCCAGTGAAGTTCTAGCCTGCAGCAGGAGCCGGTGGTACGCGTCACTTGGGAGAAGCGGCCTCCGGCTACCCACCTGAGTCTGCAGTCTAGCAACAATGTCCTTCCGAGCTTTCATGACGGCGTCCAGCTTTCCTGACACCATGATGGAGAGGCCTTGGTCTTTGGCCAAAGACAGCTCCAAGTGAGCACCGGTTCTCTGCATGATCTCAAGGCAGATTTTTGCTTGTTCTCCTTCTCCAAATTGGTTCATATCCTTGTATTTTCTCTCCTCCAGGGGTACATGGAACACCTGCTCAAAAAAGATCAAAAAAGGGAAGGTAAAGAGACTAAAAGAAGGCTAGTAGACCCAGAGTAAAGGACATGTGTTATTACCATCCACTCACAAAGCAGCCCTGCTCTGCCCACAGGCACTGCTCGAAGCCCTGGGATAAAGCAGCTGAAAGACAAGGAGAAAGTGTCAAGGTCAGGAGGCTGACATCCTAAGGAGAAGAGAACTGCATTGGCTGCACAGACGAATGAGGGGCCGGTAAGTGCTGTGATGGAATCAACAGGGAGAAGAGAGTTTGGGAGAAAGTGGGAGGCAGACCCTGGGGAGGGCCAGGAAACCTTCCTGAAGCACGAGGCAGCGACCCATGCTAGGAGGTGAGGGAACTATGGGTGTGCAGGCAGGACAGCTGAGGAGGTAAACAGGGGTGGAGCCTGGTGAGCACACCAGAGGGACAGTTAAGAGGATCACCCAGTCCACCCTGGAGTAAAAATCAATACAGGGTTTTCAGCAGGACGCACTCTGCTTGATGGCTCAGGGTCCCTCCAGTTGCTTTATGGAGAAGAACTGAGGAGGAACAAAGCAGAAGCAGGAGGGATCAGCTACTCTGGTTTAAGACCAGAGTCACCAAGTACACAGCGGTACAATGAACAAAATCATTAACAAGGTAACAGACAGGTGGCAATGGAAGGATTGGGATGCAGCTATTTATGAACCTAAAATTTAGGGAAGACACTGGCAGAAAGATGGCAATTTTCCACCACGACCAGATGATGAGTTTTTATAAAAGTTTTGCAACTCACCAACATTTCAAATTCAGGTAGCAGAGAGAAGGGCTAGTGAAGGCAAAGAAAACCAGGAAACTGGTTAACGGCTTCCAGAAAGCGGAGCGATGAGCACAGAACAGAAAACAGGACCCATTAGTCTGACAAACGCTGCCTGCAAACTGACCGTGAGCCAGCTCTTCTGAGTGCTAGCACACAGGGTGGACAGGACAGAAGTGGTCGACAGAAACAGCTCTGGAGTGGGGAGTGATTTAACTTGAAGGCCTTCTCCCTTTAGCTACTCAAAGCATTCTCGTTTTTTGCATGTTCAAAAACTTCCATCAGATCCTGCGCTTGGAAGGATAGGTTAGGAAAGGACAGCAATGAATTTTTAAAAATTTAAAAAATTTATATGGACATGTTGCATGATAAAATTTTTAAAAGAAAGAAAGAATGGTGTTTCTACCTGAGTGATGACAGAAGCCTTGATGGGCCGGATCTTGTTACCCCAGGCTCCAGCGGGTTCCTGGGCACTTTCCAGGCAAGCAGCTTTCTCAGGAAGTGGAGGGAAGGCATCCTTGTAGGTTGGAGGGTCACTCTCCTCTTCTGAATTTAGAGTGGCAACTGGACCAGCCAACACAGATTAAGAGACAGCACTACTTTTAGCATGACATGAAAAACACTTTGAAGAATTTTAATGCTTAAAAACAGACAAACAAAAAAACCACCAAATGTTCCAGGGACAAGTTCCCCCACCCCTCTCTCCTCATTCATAATGATGAGGAAAGGCCCCAGGAGGTCACCAGGCCTAGCACCCTGAGTGTATGCGCTAGAGGAGGCCAGAAACTCCCAGTCTCTGACAGCTAAGCTATGCCCAGCACCCGGAGTGTGCACTAGAGGAGGCCAGAAACTCCCTGTCTCTGACAGCTAAGCTAGGCCCAGCACCCTGAGTGTGCGCTAGAGGAGGCCAGAAAGTCCCAGTCTCTGACAGCTAAGCTAGGCCCAGCACCCTGAGTGTGCGCTAGAGGAGGCCAGAAAGTCCCAGTCTCTGACAGCTAAGCTACGCCCAGCATCCTGAGTGTGCACTAGAGGAGGCCAGAAAGTCCCAGTCTCTGACAGCTAAGCTAGGCCCAGCACCCTGAGTGTGCGCTAGAGGAGCAGCTGACCGACGCCCATCCACATGGCCTCCCTGGTGAGCATCAATTCAAGACACTGTGAGCCGCACTCCCCCAACAAAGTGAACCCGATGTAGGGCTGTGGTGGCCCCACAGGGTCGTGGGGTGTCCCTTATGCTGTGTTGAGGTGCAGGATCAGAGAAGTAAAGAGACAGGACACTGAAGAACTGGTGAAGAGCATCTGGACTCGGGGCCACACCACCTGTGAGTGGAGATCAGCAGTGGCCCCCAAATGCCCCAGAGCATCTGTATTTATTAGGTACAAGCAGGGGGCAGGGTCGTGAGTGAGGTCATCATCTATAGGCTTAGTAAGAGCATAAGTGAGTTACATAATCATGTGAGTTACAAGTGAGGGGACCACGCCATTATGTCACCTGGGCAGAGAGGTGGGCCGTGCGCAGCAGGGGGCCGTGCCGTGCGCAGTAGGAGAGGGTCATGTACAGAAAAGGGGTCCACCCCATTAGGTCACCAAGGCAGGGAGGTGGCTGTGTGCAGCAGATGTCGTGCGCCACACTTCTTATCTGGGGGCTGGAGACCTCAAAGGGTTTCTAATAGATGGATACTGGAAGCTTAATGCAGTGGGAGCTGACAGACTTGTGCTCTTAAGGTATTTATGGGAGGATGATTTGAGCTAGCACAGAAGCGAGAAAAGACCGACAGGGTGTACAGCCACTGTGACTCGTCACACCAGACGGATTCTTCTTCTTCAGTTACTTCCAGGATCTCAGGCCTCAGGCCTGCTTTCCACAGGAACTGGATGCAAGGTGCTATAACTCCTTTATCAGGAGGACAGGCTCTTGCTCCAAGCCTGCCATACAGCATATGCCCTTTCAGGCAGGGACGCCACCGCCTGGGTCTTTGGTTCTGGTCCTGGTCTGGCTGTTTTCCCATGTTCTGCTTCTGTTCTGTGACTGCTCTAGGCATTCCTCCTACTACAAACTACTACATGGTTATATAGAAGGATTCTATAAATCAGCACTAAATGTGTCAGTACAGCTCCGACTATAATACCTATATGAGTATACAGAAAGATTATATAGAACTAAGTATGCTAGATATATGTAAGCAGCAAGTTACTCTTCAAGCACTAATTCTATAAATTAATATATGATTATATATGCAGGATTATATAAAGGAAACAGCTGAGCAGTAACACTATAAACTACGATATTCTTCAGGCACTAGTTGTGCCTGGGGTCTGGACAGTTCTCCTTCCTCAGTGACCATGGGGGGTGTTACCCACAGCCCCGATAGCAAGCCTTGCTATGTCAATTTTTAAGTCCTCTAGAGTCTAATAACATACTTTAAAAATCACAACTATGACAATGGTAGGCACAAAGTAGGCCCTTATATTTGCAAACTGATGGTCCAACCCAGCACAGCCTCTGAGAATTGCCTTTGAGGTACATTCTGATTTTCCACTGTAACGTGCAGTGTTAAAAATGACAGCCGTGGGAATTGTCACCACTGATCTCCCCTGCCCTGCCCAAGGCAGAGGACAGCAAGGCTTGTGGAAATGATTTGCATCACTTCCATCTTCCATAGTGCCAATTTGTTCATGTTTTTGTGCCATGAGCCACAGTCTCCATGAAATCAAGGGTGTGACTGTTTTGGGCAACCCCAAATCCCCAGGGTTGAGTACGGCGTCTTGGCAGTAGCAAGGCCCACTGAAAAACACCGTGAATGGATGTGACAGAGAACAGGGGGGTGACCTCTGGACTCGGGACAGGCCTGTGCCTGAGTCCAGGCCCACCACTTCCCAGGGGCACCCCATGCTACCCGGCAGTGCTGACACAACAGGTGGGTGGATCCTTTCAGTGCTGTCTTCCCTCTTTAGAAAGGGAAAAACAGACCTCACAGGGGAGCTGGCTCAAGTAGGAAGATCCCAGGTCCCCAGAACAAAGCAGCTTCCGGGGTTCCAACGCCCAACACAGCAGCCACTAGAAATGAGCTTGTGAAATGTGGCCAGTGTGACTGAGGAAAAGTGAATTTTATGTCTTAATTTAAGAACTGATACTCAACTTAGTTACTAGAAAACTTTTAAGTGTGTTTGGAACAACCTGGAGTAGAACAATCTGCTCTTTCAAATGAAGATTTTATGAACTCTAAACACAGATCAAGGATTTTGGATGAAAATTTGGCATTCAAATGGAAAGGAATGTCCTGTAGTTGTAAATACACATCAGATTTTAAAGAGAAATAATCTAAAGTATCAATGGGTTTTCCTTTTTTTTTTTTACATTAAAGAGATGTTAAAATGACAATGTATTAGACTGGGTAAGATATCAAAATTAATTTCACCTGTTTCCTTTTAGTAATTACCAGAGAATCCCAAAAATTATACACGTGGCTTACAGTCTATTCTACTGTACAGTGCTGCTTTCCATCCCAGCCAGTGGTATGTAAGGGCTCAGAAACCAGGACCCAGCCTTCATCCTCACGGCAGGCTTAAAAGCAATGCACTGGGATGCCTCACAGTCCAGATTCTAGTTCACCACAATTAGGAAAAAGCAGTTTTGAAAAGGACTGCATTAATTACCAATGGTCAAATTCACTGGCTTTCCGGAAAGCTGTCCCCATTTTAAATCTCACTGTACCTGATTCATTTCCTTGTGTCAGGCCAATCGCCCCCGCGTACACCACAATGCAAAATAGTGCACAAGATGGTGGGGCCTCCCTGCCCCACAATCACAGGGCCAAAAGGTACTTCTAGAACGGGCACGGGATTTGGGAAAGGCTTTAGAGAGCGCACTGCCTTAGACGTTACCAGGCAGCGCACATGAAAGGGCTATCACCTTTGATCTGTTGCGGAACCAGCCCACTTCGGTGCTCAGCAAAACTCTCCTGGGTCAAAACCGCAACGGAGCTCATGGTTGATCTCACGCCTATACACAGTCCGGGAAAACCACTGAAGCAAAGAAGAATAAATCACAAGTCAAAGTACAACCCTCAGTTATCTATGAGATTGCCCACCTAGGAGTTTTAGCAAAAATTTTATCCTCTTTCTTACCAGCAAACTATACTTTTTTTTATTTTCCTCACAACCTCTGTTGTATGCTAGTATCTAAACTCTTACCAAATGATAAAAAGAGGGAAAAATGCAAGTAAAGGAGGTCTTACAACAGGGGTGGCCAATCTTTTGTCTTCCCTGAACCACAATGCAAGAATTATCTTGGGCCGCACATAAAATAAACTAATGATAGCTAACAAACTTACAAAAAAGAATCTCATGTTTTCAGAAAGTTTACAAATTGGCGTTGGGCCACGTTCAAACCTGTCCTGGGCCACGGGCTGGACAAGCTTGTCCTGAAATGGCTGTCCCCTCCAAAGTCGCCGGTAATGGAGGAGCTCATCCTCCACTCAGGGGCAGTCTGCACCCATCTCTCCACCCCAGGGGCCACAGAGATACAGTCTGCACCACCCCTACCCGCCGTGGGGTGGGGGGGCACTGGAACCTGCCACCTGTCTGAGCCAGGCCCCAGGCACAGATCACCACCAGGATCATTCTTCCTAATAGCTACCTTGGTTATTCTGTCAATTTGCTCACCACACACCTCTTAATGCTCACAAAATGCATCAAGACAGTTGCTACAAAAAGCCAGCCAGTCTCTGCAAGGTGCATCCAGGGCCCAAATTAAATCACCTCCCAATCTCAACTTAACCAAGTGGTAGCTGTGTCCACAGGAAAAAGCAGCCTCAGTGCTTTGTAGCAACAATAACAGACCCACAAATCGCGCTAAAAGCCCTCGATCCACACTGACTGGTTATTCTCCTCTTGCACAGCAAGGGGAACCGGCCCCAGGGCACAGAGTTCCTCAGATCAGCAGAGCCACAGTGCTCCACAGGACATGGCCTCTGAAAGCCACAGCTCCCTTATTTGAAAAATGGGGTACATGCAGCATTCTGAGGTAGGAGTGTGAGCTTCCTCTCTTTCCCTCTTCCCAGTTCCAGGTGAGTTCCAAACTACTATGGTGAGGAAGAATCCATTTTCTTCACACAATTACACATCAATTACTGGCACAAGGCCAAATCATAAGGAGTGAATTTTGCATAATTTTTAAAACATAAATAAGGCCTCTTCTCAAGTTCAAGAAAATTAAGGCCTGCAATCCTAAAGAGAAGATCCCAATTCAGGTAATACCTAATAAACATAATTCACATTTAAGAAAAAAAAAAAGGATGAAAAACTGATGGAAGCCAGATGACACATCCAGAGGAGACATGTCTGCAGACAGTTCCTGCTGGGAGGTAAAGCTATAGAGACATCTCTGACGAGCCACTAGAAACTTGAGGGTGCAATATGAAGAAAGAAGGCACACACAGGACTAAGAAAATACACACCCTCGTGCTCCCAGGTCTACACACAACTCAGGGACAGGAAGTCTTCAGACAGGGTTCGACTTACCAGCAAAACGGTCAGTAGCCAGAAAGTCCGTCCTGAGGCTGCCGCTGTCAGCCTGCCAGCTTTTGCTGGTATGGGATAGGAAGTAGAAGAGAAGAGGGAGGCAAAGAGAGAAAAGTTACTTATCTTCATTTCACAACCCAGGTCTTTTTACCTCCAAGCAGAAAAGGTCAAGATATTACTTATGCTTTGGTTACTAACACCAACACTCAGGCAAGTTTCTTGGAAAAAAAATTAAGCCATGAGCTTGAAACAAAACATATTACAGTAAAACCTGAATCAGCTCCAACTTTCAGAGGACGAGTATTCCAGGGACCTGAGGGAGAGTGATCCTTTAGGCACCAAATTTCTAAATTTAACCATTTTAAAGTAAAATCCTCACAAAACTGATCTCACACAGTTGGATCCTCTTTCCTATACCCCACTTAACCCCCGATGGCTGAACCAGAGGAAGGGTTGCCGTGCTGGGCTCTGACCTACAACAGAATGTGGACCTGGGGGCTCTGCAGTGCTCATGTTGACCAAGAGCTACTGTCTTCAAGAATTCTCTGTGTATTTTGCAGTTACTTTGTTCTTCTTGCTGTTATCCTGTAAAAGTCCTTCAGTCCTTTCTAATCCACTGGGATTTAGAAACCAGGTCACAAAATCGCAGGATTGAAAGGAACCTTCAAAGGCTGTCTGGGGATGACCAAGAACTCTGTGAAGTAGGAGGGTGAGTCACCTCGCCTTGGGGGACTCTGGGTAGGGGAGGCCTGCGACCACATGTGCTCCTAGACTATGAAAAGGTGGAACTGTTTTTTTTTTTTGAGATGGAGTTTCGCTCTTGTTACCCAGGCTGGAGTGCAATGGCGCGATCTCGGCTCACCGCAACCTCCGCCTCCTGGGTTCAAGCAATTCTCCTGCCTCAGCCTCCCGAGTAGCTGGGACTACAGGCACGTGCCACCATGCCCAGCTAATTTTTTTCTATTTTTAGTAGAGACGGGGTTTCACCATGTTGACCAGGATGGTCTCGATCTCTTGACCTTGTGATCCACCCGCCTCGGCCTCCCAAAGTGCTGGGATTACAGGCGTGAGCCACTGCGCCTGGCAAGGTGGAACTGTTGACAGGAGTAAGGCATGTGTCTAACGTGGGAGAAGCAATGACAGTAACAGGAACACCCCACTCAACTGGAGAATACTACTAATACTCTGATGACAATCTTGCCCATAAGACACATGGGTCCGGAGCTGGGAAGGCAGCTCATGGCAACGGGAGTGCATCAAGGAGACTGAATTAAAAGGGTCTCATCCTTCCAGCAGAGGATGTGGACTGGAGGTATTTCAGGATCCTAATCCTGGTTATAATTTTTAAAAAAACTCTAAATACAGGGCTTGAGTCACATAGGGAACCTGCCACAAACCAGAGACACTACAGGCCCAGACACACAGATGAAGAGGGGAAAAGGTGGGACAAACTGAACAAGAACATTCCCTTTAAAAGCATCACCAAAAAATTCTAGTTTGCAAGTTTTAAAGATGAAAGTGAGAAAACGTCTCCAAAGCGTCACAGTAGCACATTCACAACTTGGCAAGTGATCCCTGAGGTTCCAAGTGTCTGGCCAGCCTGGGAGCAAACTGGGGCAGGTCGCTCTAGGCTAACGTGCTCCACCAGGTGTCCAGTGACATTTGCCTCTGGCCTCCCGCGTCCACCCTCTGCCCTCCCACTCTTGCTTGCTGACTGTCCACCTCGCGTGGTCTGTCACTCAAGGTTGTCCCAGGCTCCAATGACACTTCTTAAACCCAGACACCCACCCTTTTATCAAGCCAGGTTCTGAGCTCAGTGCCCAGTGACAGCCACACTCTAAGTCTGCAAACTGCACTTCTGTCCATGTCAGCTCGCACCGACTCTCCAGCACAGAGCTGTGACGGGCCAATCCCTACTCTGCCCCTAGTGTCTGTCAGTCTCTTCTGAGACCACTCACGCACCCTTCAGACACCAAGTCCAGCCAGACCCTAGACTGACAGGAGTCTCAACATAAGGGAACCTACTCCTGTGTCCAAGGGAGACCCTGGAGCAGAGCCTCGTGTTCCTCAGGCGTGCACAGACCCTCAGGCAGCTAGGAAAGGCAGAAGGTAGACCTCCGGAAGACTCCAGACTGGTCTGACAGGCTATACTGGGTCCCTGGCCTCCAGATTGCAGATGGCAGTTTGTCAGAGCTTGTAGCGAATGGTTCACAACTAGACACATTTAGCATCTAGAGTTCTGGTATCATCAAACAGCATTTTGTTTTTCTTCCCAAACAACTCAAAAACCTGTTTTTGAAGAATGCGTTTAAGCATCTGATGATCCACATGTAAATGCAGATCCTGTCCTCCCCATCTGAAAATCTGGGTGAGATTTTCTTAAAAGTCAGCCTCATTCTCCTTCTGTACTCCCAATTCAGTGAGGCACAGCCCAGGGGTCCAACTGCCTCTGGTTCAACAAAGCGGGAACTAAGAAGCTGTCCCCACAGCTCCACGTCCACCCCGCACTGCTATGCCCTGCTCCTGGCTCTGCTTTCACAGACAACACCCACGAGGTTTAATCCTGTTCCACGTGGATCTTTCAGCAACCCCAGGAAAACATCAGGCTGAGTGTGTTCTCCACCTAGCTCTTCCGCTTGGTATCTGAAGTTCCCAGGAGACCTCGGGCAGGCCCAGTTACCAAAGAACAGAGGCTAAACATCTGGTATCTCGGATTCTCACTGGATCTAACAGTATTGCTCAAATCAGGATTGAAAGGAACCTTTGATATTACTCTAATACAATTTCTTAATACCACCAGGGACAGGAAATTCGTGGCCTTCTCAGGGAGCCTAGTCCCACCCCTGCATGGCTGTAAATGCTCTGCCTCAAGTTATGACAAAATCTACAACTTCTTTCCCCTTTCGGGTCATGGAGAACAAGTCCGCTCCTCTCCAAGGCTCCTTCTGATGGGTGAGCCCTGTCTCCTGTCTCCTTCAGTCCCTCCCATATGGCCCCAGTCCCTTCTGATTCCGGTTGCTCTCAACTACTTTCCCCATCGGAAGCTCCAGGTCCACCTAATGCAAATCTCTTAACTATACTGAACCTGGACTTTAAATTTTGTTTTCCAGAGTATAAACGTCCACAGCAAAAAAAGGTCATATGTCAGAATTTAACTTTCAGCAAACAGAACTAGAACTAAAGGAAGAAGGGTAGGAAATAAGACCCCTTTCCACCCTAATACGTGTGGAGCAAAATGTGAATTTGGGACAGAGCTGTGTGCTCTGTGCTGCTTACAAGTTTAGCACAAGTTCAACAGGTTTCTGGCAGCAACAGAGAAGACTTTACATGAGGGGTTCCACTTTTTTGCTTTTAAAGTAGGAAGTTTTTAAGTTGATTCCTTTGTGATGAGTTTTGCCAACTACATATTCAATGGGCAACAATCTTTGAAGGGAACTATCAGTAATACTCCAGAAAGAATTTCATTTCAGCCTCAGCTAATGAGACCCGCAAGTGCTTCACACACTAGACAGGACTGGGTATGGAGGGCATCAAAACACCTCCTGCTGAAGCCCAGGCTCTCCTCCTTCAACAGTAAAACTGCTCAAGACCACAAACTAAAGTTCAGAATGGGAAAATAAAATCCTGATCCACTCAAAGATCACAGGACCAAAATCTAGGAGAGGCCGCAGGCAACTGGCGAGCAGAAGGCAGGCTCCGCACTTCTCACCAAGTTCTGGAAGTCGGCACCCATCCTGTATGGAGGAACTTTCGCAGATGCCACCTCAGCACGGCCCTCCCACAGGCCACGAGGGCCCGCGGGCGGGGACAGGCTTAAAGGGACAGCAACCCCCTCGGCCTCCCAGCCTTTCATCCAAATTCGGTATTTTTCCGTAATGTATTTTTCATCCACGACCCTGGGGCACGTCCAAGTTGCACTCCAGGCCGGAGGAGAGCAGCTTTCCCCACCCCCGACCACGTAGACGGGCACGGGCACCGCGCGGCAGGTGGAGGTAGAGGTGCCACGGGGCCCCGGTCACCCAGCCTGCGCCCGGATCCGAGCCCCGCCAGCACCTGGGGGGAAGGACACCACTGGCCTCGCAGAGACCCCTGCCCTGGCCGCACAAGGCGCTTCCCGCTGGCAGGGGCAGCCCGAGCTGGGGGATGGGGGAGCGGGGGAGGGGAGAGCAGGCCCGCCAACGTCAGCGACCTGGGCGCAGGTCGGCCGCCCCTCCCCCGCCGCGCGGCCAAGGCCCGGGGACGCCTCACTGAAGCCTCAGAGGAGGCGGGGGGGCCTAGGAGCCCAGCTTGCAGCCAGGAGCGGCCCAGCGGGACTTGGGAAAGTTTGTGCGCGCCCCTCCGCGTCGTGGTCACGCGCACGGGGAACTAGGAGCCGACCCTGGGCCCCGCCTCGAACCGCCACGCGCGGTGAGCACAACGCCCGTGGGCAGGGGCCGCAGCCTGGGACCCGGGTGGGGGCCGCGGGACCCAGCCCCTCCCCCTCCGCGGCCTCCACGTCGGCAGCCCCCATGCCCTCCCACCCCGCCCACCCGCCCAGGCCTCCCCAGCCCCGCGCCACAAGCTCACTCGTGGGCCCCCGCCCGCTGGTCCTGCCGCTAGCTCGCTCGCCCGCCGCGCGGGAGAAGCCGGGACACTCCGAGGCGCGGCGCCCGGGCCCCGGCTGCTATATAGGGCGGCGGCCCAATCCCGCCCGGACACGTCAGCGCCCCGCCTGCCCCGCCGCCGGGGTCCCCCGCTGTCCCGGGCCGCCCAGCACCCGGGAGGCCCACCCAACTCCAGGCGTGGTTCTGCATCCTTTTTCGGGTGGAGAAGGCGGTGCTGAGGAGTTGGGAAATTAATCACCTCTGGAAAGCAGAGGGAGGGCGCCCCGCAAGAGCCCCAGAGTGGAAACGACCGGAGACCAGAAAGGGAGCAAGAAGGACGGCTGCTCTGGAAGCAGATGTCACCAGTACCGCCCGCCTCCCCAAAGTCACAGAAGAAAAACCTCGAAGGACGCCCACCACCTCGTCAACGGACGGCCCCACCGGCACGAGGTCCGACAGCGCAGTGAGACTCCCAGGCGGCTGCGGGGCTTTAATTCTCTCATCCTCGCGTCTGTCTGTTCCTTATGTCCCTCACTTTTATAAACTATCCCCACTTGATTCCTTGGCATAATCTTCCCCTAAAATATAAAACCCCCTTCCTTTAAAGCGTGCATTACTTACGGCCCCATCTATAACATAGGTGCATACACGCGAAAGAACCGGTGTGTGGCCTCTGCGCCCACGGTGGGCCTGGGCCCGCCGGAGTGAGCGGAAGGGAATCCCTACTCTTGGGGGGTCTCCACCCTCTGGGAAGGACTTGTCACTTCTGCATCCATTGTGTTTACTTAGTGATAACTACCACTGTTTCAAGGGTGTAAGGTGAGTCGAGGAATCTGTAGAGATGTCAGTCTGAACCTCTGGCAATGAGCAGAATCCTGCATAGGGCACAGGATCAGCTACAGGTATCTGGGGACAAGACCGTCCCACACAGGGAAATTGACAGGGGCACACCCAGCCTTACCCAGAGAACAGGGTCACGTCCTCACAGCCTGCAGCCGGGCCACACAGGTGCTGTTGAGGATGGTGGGAGCTGGGTGAGGGTTGCGAGGAGCAGAAAGCAGGATCAGAAGTATTTTTTTTTTTTTTTTTTTTTGCGGAACACTGACAGTAAGTGGACAGTGGCAGGGGAGGGGAGGTCTACTATAGTTCAGTCTAAAGATGACAATGGTTTGCATTATGGTGGGCAATAATGGATGAAATAAATGGCCACATTTGGTATATATTTGGAAAGTAGCACCAAGAAGTTCCTTATTAACCAGATGAGGGGTGTGAAAGAAGTTCAGAAAGGCACAGGCTCTTGGCCTGAGCGACTGGGAAAAGCTGCCTCACTGAGGTCGGGAAATTCAAGGAAGACTGGATGGATAAGAGGGTGCGATGCCCTGACTGGGCAGGTGGGGATGTCAAGGAGGTAACTGTGTGCAAGGTCAGGGGAGAAGCCCAGGAGCCAGCAGAAACACCAGAGCCCTTCATGACACCACCTACAGAGGGGAGCAGAATCACCGAAGGCAGAGAAAGTCTGCAGCTGGAGGTAGAGAAGGAGCCAAGGATATCATTATCAAAGCCATGCTCTAAGTCACCAGCACGGAACTGGGCAGGTGGGCCCTCCCTAAACATGGAAATAGACATTCCCTTCTGTGTCACTGCTGTGGTTTCTTGGTAACCTTTCCGTGGGGATGAACCTATCAGCAACTAGTGCAAGTGTGTTTTGTTTTTGAGGGCTCAGCACTGCAGAGGGAGATGGAGAAAGAGTAAGGGGTAGGGATCGGTCCACTGTCAGGAACTCCCATTGAAGCTAGGAAGCTAGCAGGAGCACAGAACCTACTACACAGGAGACTTTAGAGTCAGTTTACAAAAACACTGTTAGCACAAGATATTATAAAATCAAATGTTAAGTTTGTGCTATTCACCAACCGGGATGCTTCTGTCCTGGTGCTCACAACCAGCATTTCCTCCCAGCAAGCTTACTACACTGAAACTAATAAAAGGTTCGTAGAGGCGAATTTTAGAAATTCCACGGCTAGCAATATTCAGACCAAATGATGTGTGAACATCTGTCTGTGACATTTGAGTTTTTAGCCCTCAAAGGGACAGGGGAGAAGTTTGGGTCTGTTCAAGGCAGGAGGTGAGAAGAGACACCCTCCTATTCTATAAAGTCATGACTCCCAAAAAGGCTACACCCTCAACAAAAAATAGATCAAAAAAAAAAAAAAAAAAAAAAAAAATGAAGGAAAGTCCACTAGCATAAGGGAGACTATAGGAAGCTTTCTCTTACTACCCTGAGCTGGGAGGTGGAAACATCTCTTTAGCTATGGGGACAATGGACTAGTGTAGTACTCTACAACCTACCCCATTTGTCCAGGAACCTGTAGCCCAAACTGAGAAATTAACAAAACAGAAAGCAATCCCCCTCAGGAAAGAATAAACCTCATACCAGGCTAAAAAGGATACCGACAGATCAACGGTAGAGAGGCTAAAAGCCCAAAGCACAAAAAAGAGGGAAGGAAGGATTAGAAACAGGATCAGACAGGCCGGGCTCGGTGGCTCACGCCTGTAATTCCAGCACTCTGGGAGGCTGAGGGGGGCGGATCACAAGGTCAAGAGTTTGAGACCAGCCTGACCAACACAGTGAAACACTGTGTCTACTAAAAATACAAAAATTAGCTGGGCATGGTGGCGCGTGCCTGTAATCCCAGCTACTTGGGACGCTGAGGCAGAAGAACTGCTTGAACCCAGGAGGCAGAGGTTGCAGTGCGCCGAGATGGCACCACTGCACTCCAGCATAGGTGACAGAGCGAGACTCTGTCTCAAAAAAAAAAAAAAAAAAAGAGAGAGAGAAATAGGATTAGACTGAAGAACTTCAGGAGACAGAATTGTAAGATCAAGACTATAAAAAAAGCATAAAATAGGCCAAGCGCGGTGGCTCACACCTGTAATCCCAGCACTTTGGGAGGCTGAGGCAGGCAGATCACTAGATCAAGAGATCAAGACCATCCTGGCCAACATGGTGAAACCTCGTCTCTACTAAAAATACAAAAATTAGTTGGGTGTGGTGGCCAATGCCTGTAGTCGCAGCTACTCAGGAGGCTGAGGCAGGAGAATCGCATGAACCTGGGAGGCGAGGGGTGCAGTGAGCCGAGATCATGCCACTGCGTTCCAGCCTCACCACAGGGCAAGACTGTTTCAAAAAAAAAAAAAAACTTAAAATAATCACAGACATAAAGGTGGCATTAAAAAAAAAAATCAAGAGATGGAAAAAAGTAAAGAGCTAAGAACCATGGAATGAGAAACTCTAACGTATCTCTGTAACTGAAGTTCTAAAAAAAAAAAAAAAAAAAAAGAAGAAGAAGAAAAAATCCAAAGAACAGAGAAGAGATATTTTTTTAAACAGTTGAGAAAATTCTAAGATTTAAAGATACAACATTCTTCCCTCACCCCAAAAAAGACAGAGAAGGTACCTGAAAGGAGAATTTAAACTAATCCAAACCAAAGCACACTACAGTGTAACCTCAGCGCACCAAAGACAAGAGTAGACCCTAAAAGCAGCTAGAGAGGAAAGACTGGTTACTCCTCAGGAATACTATGAGACCGAGGACAGACCACTGAAAACGATACATGCCAGAGGATAATGGCTATCTATAAATTGTGATAAAAGAAATAACTGTTAATTTGGAATCACTTAAGAATTTTTAAGAATGAGAACAAAAGACATATTCAAAGATAAAGCAACAACTACCAATAGATCCCTGCTGACAGAGCTATGAAAGGACATACTTAAGCAAGAAAATGAAAGCCAGAGATTGGAAAGAATGCGTACTGATAAACCTAGATAACATGAAACAAGTGCTGACCCTATGCTAATATCAACAATAAAATCTAGAGGGAATTAAATTATAGATAAGCAGAATATGCACACACAAAATAAAAGACAGAATTAAAATGCTTAGGCAGCAATAATATATGAGGTGATGTGTGATATGAAGCTGCAAGTTTTCAAGATTCTTATTATCTGGGGAGAGCCTCGAGATACTAATTTTAGCCCTTGTTGGGAATGAATGTTAAAAATTTAAAGACAATCTAGGAAAAACAAAATTTAAAGACAATCTAGGAAAAACAAAGAGTTTTTAACATCAAACTAAACTCTCATTCAAATGGAAGTTATTCATCTTGGATTAGGTGGTAGGTTCAGCAGTATTCTTTATGATGTACATTATTATTGGTTACATTATACTGTATTAATAATTATTAAAGAAAAGGGAGGAAACAAAAAAGAATAGGAAGAGAAGTAAAAGAAGCAATGAAAAAGCGAGGTAAATAAAACACAAAACTGATGAGGAATGAATTCAAACACATCAGTACTCTAAATGTGTTAACAGACTAAACTGACCATTATAAAAGCAGCTAGAAGCGATTCAACAGTCCTAAACCATACGGACATCCAGGCTGCATTAAAGGGATGGCAGAAGTACTCCAAGCCAATACTAACCACACGAAAGTTGGTTATATGATTTTCAGAAAACACAGACTATAGGATAAGAATCATTATTAAGAACAGAGAAGGTCAAGAATTTAAAATTCAGTAACTCCGATTACATGTATCTAATAACATAGCTGCAAAACGTATAAAGTAAAAACTGAAGGTTACTAGGAGAAATTGATATATTCAAGATTAAAAGGTGAGATGAACCCAACTCTCTTGGTAACACAGGTTATGGGATTGGAAAATGTATAGAGGATACAAACAACACAATTAATAAACCTACTTTATTGAACATATGATTAAAAGTGATACTTAAAAAAAAATCATAAAACTTGACCAGGAGCTAAAAAAATACTAAACAAACAGTAAAGAATTAAATCATAGTAACATTCTCAGATCACCACTCATCAGAACTCAACTTAAAAATTTAAAGAGTCTGTAAGTTTTAAAACTTGCTTCTAAGTAATTCATGGAACAAGGAAGAAATCTGAAAATATTTTAAATTAAGCCATAAAGCAATTATATATCCCAACTTGTGAGATGAAACAAGAGTGCTGCTTCAAGCTGTAACTTTAAGTCATCCTATTAGTGAAGAGGAAAAAAAATAAAATAAGCTAATCCTCCACAACTGACACTAGAAAAAAAACACTAGAATAAACAAAAGGTAAAGGAAATAAAGATAGCAAATTAATGAACTAAAGGATAAACAAAACTTACATCCAGGTTTTTTTAGAAGACTAGTTCAATCTCTGACAAAAATGATTCCCGAAAAAAAGAGAAGTATAAATAGGCAATATTAAGAATTAAAAGGGGGTCAAACACTACAGCTACAATGGAGACTTTGAAAAACCATGTAAGAATTCTATTGAGAAGAGCCAAAAACTCGAATACAGATGAAATGGGCAAATCCTAGAGAAGTAAGTTACCCAGACTGAGTCAGAAATAACACGTTTCAATAACCAACCTTTCCAATCTTCAAAGAAACAAATATAAAAATTACAACAAACAGGGGGGCCTCCAAATGCTTTTGTAAGAAAAACAGATTAAAGTAACTCACCACATTAGCAGCATGAGGAGAAAAGATGATTTGATAATTTCAAAAGATTCAAATGGGCCAGGCATGGGTGGTTTATGCCTGTAATCCCAGCACTTCTGGGGGCTGAGGCAGGCAGATACCTGAGGTCAACAGTTCGAGACCAGCCTGGCCAACATGGCCAAACTCCGTCTCTACTAAAAATACAAAAAGTAGCCGGGCACACCTGTAGTCCCAGCCACTTGAGGCAGGAGGATCACTTGAACTCAGGAGGCAGAGGTTGCAGTGAAACAAGATCATGCCACTGCACTCCAGCCTACGCAACAGAGTAGGACTCCATTTCAAAAAATAAAAAAAGATTCAAATGAGGAATCTTAACTAATCAGACCATTCCTTATAGCAACTAGGAATATAAGCCAGGGCAGTATGGCAATAAAAAGAAAGGTACCAGAATTGAAAATGAACCAAAACTGCCAGTATTCAGACAATATAACTGTGCTGGTAAAAATCCCCAAGAATGTGTGCACACACTATGAGTTTTAAACTAATTAACAGTAAGTTTTCTGGAAACAAAACCAATATACACAATCACACAATCAATTGTTTCCAAAACACCAGCAAAAAACTATTAGAAATAAATCCAAGCAGGGCATGGTGGCGCACGCCTGTAGTCTCAGCTGCTTGGGGGCGCTGAGGCATGAGAATCACTTGAACCCAGGAGGCAGAGGCTGCAGTGAGCAGAGATCACACCACTGCACTTCAGCTGGAACAACAGAGCAAGTCTCTGTCTCAAAAAAAAGAAAAAAAAAAATGTAATTTATAGAGATTATAAAAACCTTTGTCAAAATACAGAAACGACCTAAATAAATGGAGACAGGCCATGGTCATCTAAAGAAAGACTTAATCATGGATAGTAATTCTCCCCTAATTAGACTAGAAAAATTCAATGCAAATGTAACCTAAATCCCAAAAGGTATGTGTGTGTATGGAATTTTACAACCAGATTTTATATAATTTTTATTTATACAGGTTTCCTATATGCAATTTTTATAACCTTGCATTGCAAACACTGAATTGAAAAAAAAAAAATTTACACCATTTTTAGAATATTAAAATAACAATTATATTTACACAACAAAATTTATACAAAAGATAAGGGACCAAGGACAGCCAATGTAACTCTGAAGAAAACGTGGAGGAGGGCTTGCTCTCTCCAGTGGCAGGCTGTACAGCAACAGTAATTCAGACTGTGGTGCTAGTGCTGGGGACAGACACAGAGAACAAGGGAGCAGAGGAGAGGGCCCAACACGGACACCGCAGACACAGGCATTGCCTGCCTGCCTCAGATGTGGTTGTGTGGATCAGCAGGGAGATGGATGATGCAATCAATGGCTCTGGGAAAACTAGTTATCTACAGTAGGAGAGAAAAACAAGGTCCTCATTTCACACCATTCGCAAGCCCTATTAAGGCTTAAGATGCAAATACTCCATGAGAGAACAGTCCCACTTCTAGAGACTTCAGGAAAAAGCTCTTCCACGTGGGCAAAAGAAAACAGTACAAGAATGCTCACCACTGCACTGCTAATAACAGTCAACAAATTGTTAAGAACCTAATTGTCAAATGATAAACATGGATAAACTGAGGTATACAGTTTATGCAACCTATTCGTCTCTTCGCTTTAATTACATGACAGGAACTCACTGAAGTGAAGCCATGTTGAGGGTTAGGAGGAGCAGCAGACCAGGGGTCATTTCCAAGGCTGTGGGAGCAGAGATGTGGAGCACTGTCACTCACAGGAAGTTACTAGCACCACGGATGGGAGCTAAGTTTAGCTCAATTTGCACTCCCATACTGAGTGTGGTGGTCAAAGTCAGGTCAAAGAAATGTTTTCATCCCATTTGACAGCTGAAGATTTAAAACTGTACGTGGCTCATATTACATTATTAGCATAAACTAGTTTTATAATTAAGCTTATTTATACTTACTTTAACTTGACTTGTAGCACATTCTAGTAAGGAACACCTTTGCTTTTACTCACATATACAGTATATATTATTTCATTCAACTCCCAGGCCTAAAATAGAGCAGCACGAAAGTTCAGATGAGAGAGAAAAAAAGCACTGCAGCCCAGGGTTTCCTGTAGATGTGCCTTGTTCTTTCTCCACTAACTAATTCTGTCAGTTTCACTACTTTTCAGGAAGTAACAGAAAAGGTAACTTAATATATTCTTCAGTGACACTGTTCTCTGGCTTATTTCTTTGATTCATGTATTTCTAGCTAAGGTGAAAATATGGAACTTGTGTTTTACCAGAGTCATTGCAGGCACCTATTAATGAGAACAAATTGTATAAAGAACACCAAACTTGTTGCCAGGATACCTGCTTTCAGAATCTTGCTCAGATAAAATTTGGGTCAAGTTGGCTAGTTGTTTAAGATCTGAACTTTTGCAGTTCACATTTGTAAGCTTTTGGGGCCTTTTCTGCATGTTCTTAAAAAGATCAAGGAAAATGATATCTAAAAGAACCTGCCCTTTAGTAGGTATCTCGCTGTTTGGGAATGCTAGCATTTAATTCCATTAAACTCACCACCTTCCACTAAATTAATACATTTAGTGGAGTATGCCACTACATTAATTTTACAAATACAGAAATAATCAGCACGTATTTATATAGCTGAGTAAAGAATAACATTTACTTAGAGCCTAACTAAGGAACATGTGTCAGATAAATACAATTTATATTTTCTTTCTTAAAAAAAGAAGATGCGGCTGGGCACAGTGCCTCACACCTACAATCCTATCACTTGAGCCGAGGCGGGCGGATCACTTGAGGTCAGGAGTTTAAGACCAGCCTGGCCAACACGGTGAAACCCCATCTCTACTGAAAATACAA